>JAODAL010017046.1:0-78922 GCA_025379985.1 Phyllomedusa bahiana
GCTGTGAAGGTGTTTAAAAAATCAAAATGTGTCACTAATGCAGCGAAGGGAGGGAAGGAAACCGTTCACATGCCCCCCGATTGTTTTTATATAGTCAAGGCCCTCCATTTGATTATGTAAACACTTCACTGCTGTCCAAGTACTGACCACAGATCTGCCTCACCTTGCTCTCCTCAATCTGTGTAGAGGCGGAGGGAGCGGGCGCACACACAGGGTTTATCCGACGCCCATACACAGACGCAAGCCCCCCCCTTTCCTACAAAAAACTCACAAGTCCCTCTACTGTGCGGGAGGGCCTGTCCCCTGCCCTGATTGATAAGCGATGGGTCACCAGCACGGCACCCAGTGAGAAAAAAATCAACAGGTCGGTGGTTAGGATTTGAGAAGGATGCACTAAACTCCCGGGGGTTAACTCAAAACAGTAGGATATTTGAATAAAACATATATTCCGAAGCTGCTTTTTTTTAAAGATTTTTTAATTAAAACCCAATCAATTACAGACAACCCCTTTAATTAACCGTACAGTGAACGCCAAAAAAATAAAAAAAATCCGAATTGAAATTTGTGTTCTTCCCCAGCACATAGAAGGGAATAAAAACGATCAAAAACTCAAATAAACCCAAATTGATGCCAATTTAAAAAACTCAGATCTTTTGAAAAAAAAAAGTCCTTAACTTTTGGGTATACAGAAAAATAAAAAGTTTGGTTGACAGCGATGCATATTGTTTTACACAATAAAAACTTTTGTGAAAAAAAAAGTGCTTTGACAAAAAAACAAACAAAAAGAAAACAAAAAACTACAAGGGTTGTAATAGTTCGCCCCGGAAAAAACTACTTGTAAGTATGTAACTGCACTTTGAGCTGTTAAAAATGAAAAACACTATAGGATTGCAGTATTTTCTTCCCCTGCCTTCCAAAAAATGGATTTAAAAACCGATAAAAAAAAATTTGTCCAGAAATAAAACCATAAAAATCATCCCACAATAAAAAAGGCCCCCACAAGCTCCCTAACAGAAAAATGAAAAAATTATGGCTTCAACTACGGCGATGAAAAAAAGTGCTTCCTTTTTGAATATAAGTGTTTTTTTGTGTAAAAGCAGTAAAACATAAAAAAAAATGCAAAATTTGGGTATCATGTAATCGTATTTACCGCTAAGTAAAGCTGGATGTTATTTATACCGACGGACCATGTAAAAAATAAAAGAAAATACTGGATTGCTGTTCTTTTAAAAAAAAGTGATCAAAGGTCCCTACCCCTAAAGAACCAATACAAAAGTCAATCATCCCGCAAAAAAAAAAGCCCTAATCCACTCCGAACAAAAAAAAAAAGTTAAGCGTAGAACAGGGAAAAATAAAAATGCAATTTTATAATATTTCTATTGTGTAAAAGTAATAAAAGATAAAAAAAAAACAAAAAAAAAAAAAACAATATACAAAATTTTATATTGCGATTGTACCACTATAGTAAAGTTATCACAAAATTTACAGGCACGGGAACGCTGTAAAATTGAAACCCCAAAAAAAGAACTGATTTCCCCCCCCACCATTTTCATTGCCAATGTAAAAAAAAAAAAATGGAACCCCGTGTGCCCAAAATCACAAACCCCCCTAGATGAGACCCCTGGGGGTGGGGAATCTAAAATGGGGCGACTTCTGAAGTTTTTACCTGTCGGAACTTTGGGGGCTGTGCAAAACGGCGGGCCCACCGAAATCGCTTCCAAAACCCAAAACAGCGCTCCTTCCCTTTTAACCCTGCATGCCCCCAAAAACAGCATTTTAAAACCCAAGTGGGATTGCCGTTTGGGGGAAAAATTTGTTTTACAAAAATACATGGGTTTCCCCCCCCCCCCGGATTCTTTGTAAAAATGAAACATACATTTACAGCTAAAATTGCAGATTGTTGGGGAAAAAAAAAATTATTTTCACAGCATAACGTTAAAAAAAAACGTGTCTAACACCTGTGGGGTCGATATATCCCGCACCACCCGAATATTCCTCAAGGGGTGTAGTTTCCAATTGGGGGGGTTTTAGGGGGTGTTTTTATTAAAGGGGTTGTTCACTCACTGTTTTTCTCACCTCAGCCCGTTTTCTTTTGAATTAGGGGTTACTGGCTTTTCAGGGTGCAGTAGAAGCCGGTCTTTAGCTTACAACCCGTGCTGGCAGCCCCATCAGGAAGATCAAACGGTTTTAGTATACAACCTTTTCTGGCAGCCCATCATGAGAGATCAAACAGGTTTTAGCTATAGCAACCAGGTGGGAGCCTATCATGGAGATCAAAAAGGGCGTACTATAGCAACCCTGCTGGCAGCCCCAGGAAGATCAAAAAGGTCTGTCTAAGCAAACCGTCTGGCACCTATAGGGGAGATCAAAACAGGTTTTAAGCTATAGAACCCGTCTGGAGCCTATCACGATGATAAAAAGTCTTACTATACTAGCAGCCCAAAAAAGGGGGAAAAAGGAATAGGTAGGGCACTGTTAATGGACAATATGTAAAGTGACTTGTTTTTTCAAGATCTTTTAAAAAAAAAGCAATCTTTACGAGACAACCCCTTAATTTTAGACCTATGGGTATGTTCACACGGCTTATTTTCGCGCATATTTCGCCACGTATTGAGCTTAATACGGGTGAGATGCACGGCGCAATTACTGCAATTTTTTGGCTCATAGAGAAAAATGGATTTCGCCTGTCCCCCGGGGACAATTACAAACGATTGTACCGCGGGGGAAAGTGACTGTCAATTATTTGTGGCGATTACGCACCGCGAGTAATGACTGTCAATGGGGCCGTGTCTATGATGCATGTCTGATTAGCGCGACTCCCCAAAACCCCTGGCGTGTTGCGGCGCATACTGTACACGCAATAACCGTGTGAACATAGCCTTCAGGTGTCCGCAAACCTGGAATGGCGCCTAAAGAAAATCGTCATGAAAATGAGACCCCAGAGTCCAGCTCCTCCTATGCTGGGCCTTGTGGTTGAGCCAAATAATGCACTAGGGCCACATTGAATATCTCTGAAAACGGCAGAATCTGGGGAATCAATATTAAATTGCATTTCCCGGGTCTCACCTACTCTGTCCTTGTGAATAATGGATAAAAATTGAAGATCTGCAAAAAAAGATAAAGTTTGAAATAACCTCTTTGCTTTAATTCCTGTGAAATATCCAAAGGGTTAAACTTCCTAAATGCTGTTTCGAATACTTTAAGGAGTCTCGTTTCTTGAAGTCCCTTATGGGGGTATCTAACATACAGGCCAAAGTCACATCAGAACTGGACCGGTCCCTAAAAAGTGTATATTGCAGATTTTCTTGAAAATGTCAAAATTATTACTACATTTCTAAGCCCCCTGATGCCATAAAAAAAAGACGACATTTAAGAAATGCCAACCTACAGCAGACATGGCAGATGCTCGTTATAAACTATTTTGAGTGGAATAACTGTCTTACATGCAAACATTTTTCACGATACTTTGATATTTTTCACAAATAAACAAGGACGTTTCGGACCACAATTTCTCGAGAAAACAATCTGAGTAAAAGTATCAAAGTTATTCTCACATAAAGTGATATAGCGCGCAGATACAGCCACACACACACACACAGCGTAGATACAGCCACACACACACACACAGCGTAGATACAGCCACACACACACACACAGCGTAGATACAGCTACACACACACAGCGTAGATACAGCTACACACACAGCGTAGATACAGCTACACACACAGCGTAGATACAGCCACACACACAGCGTAGATACAGCTACACACACAGCGTAGATACAGCTACACACACAGCGTAGATACAGCTACACACACAGCGTAGATACAGCTACACACACAGCGTAGATCAGTGTTCCCCAACTCTAGTCCTCAAGCCCCACCAACAGGTCATGTTTTCAGGATCTCCCACAGAATGCACTGACAATAATGATATCACCTGTGCAATGCTAAGGAAAGCCAGAAAACATGACCTGTTGGTGGGCCCTGAGGACTAGGGTTGGGAACCTCTGGCATAGATACAGCTACACACACACACACACGCAGCGTAGATACAGCCACACACACACACACGCAGCGTAGATACAGCCACACACACACACACTCAGCGTAGAGACAGACACACACACACACACGCAGCGTAGATACAGCCACACACACACACACACACGCAGCGTAGATACAGCCACACACACACACACACGCAGCGTAGATACAGCCACACACACACACACACGCAGCGTAGATACAGCCACACACACACACACACGCAGCGTAGATACAGCCACACACACACACACACGCAGCGTAGATACAGCCACACACACACACGCAGCGTAGATACAGCCACACACACACACGCAGCGTAGATACAGCCACACACACACACGCAGCGTAGAGACAGCCCCCACACCAAACCCCACGCAGCGTAGATACAGCCACACACACACACAGCAGCGTAGATTTCAGCCACCCAACACACACGCAGCGTAGATACAGCCACACACACACACTCAGCGTAGATACAGCCACACACACACACACGCAGCGTAGATAAAAGCCACACAACACACACACACACGCAGCGTAGATACAGCCACACACACACACGCAGCGTAGATACAGCCACACACACACACACACGCAGCGTAGATACAGCCACACACACACACACACGCAGCGTAGATACAGCCACACACACACACACACGCAGCGTAGATACAGCCACACACACACACACACGCAGCGTAGATACAGCCACACACACACACACACACGCAGCGTAGATACAGCCACACACCACAAGCCAGCGTTAGATACAGCTTTCACAAAACACACGCAGCGTAAAATACAAGCTACACACCACAACGCAGCGTAGATACAGCTACACACACACACGCAGCGTAGATACAGCCACACACACACACGCAGCGTAGATACAGCCACACACACACACACACGCCGCGGAGATACAGCCACACACACACAAGCAGCGTTTGATTACAGCCACACACACACAACACGCCCGCGTAGATACAGCCACACACACACACCGCAGCGTAGATACAGCCACACACACACACACGCAGCGTAGATACAGCCACACACACACAGCGTAGATACAGCCACACACACACACACACACCAGCGAGATACAGCCACACACACACGCAGCGTAGATACAGCCACACACACACACACGCAGCGTAGATACAGCCACACACACACACGCAGCGTAGATACAGCCACACACACACACACACGCAGCGTAGATACAGCCACACACACACACACACGCAGCGTAGATACAGCCACACACACACACACACACGCAGCGTAGATACAGCCACACACACACACACACGCAGCGTAGATACAGCCACACACACACACACGCAGCGTAGATACAGCTACACACACACACGCAGCGTAGATACAGCTACACACACACACGCAGCGTAGATACAGCTACACACACACACGCAGCGTAGATACAGCTACACACACACACGCAGCGTAGATACAGCCACACACACACACGCAGCGTAGATACAGCCACACACCACACACGCAGCGTAGATACAGCCAACTCACCACACACACGCAGCGTAGATACAGCCACCCACACACACACGCAGCGTAAAATACAGCCACACCACACAACAGCAGCGTAGTACAGCCACAACACACACACGCAGCGTAGATACAGCCACACACACACACGCAGCGTAGATACAGCCACACACACACACACACGCAGCGTAGATACAGCCACACACACACACACTCAGCGTAGATACAGCCACACACACACACACACGCAGCGTAGATACAGCCACACACACACACACACACGCAGCGTAGATACAGCCACACACACACACACGCAGCGTAGATACAGCCACACACACACACACACGCAGCGTAGATACAGCCACACACACACACACACGCAGCGTAGATACAGCCACACACACACACACACGCAGCGTAGATACAGCCACACACACACACAGCGTAGATACAGCTACACACACACACACACACGTAGATACAGCCCCAAAAACACACCACACCGCAGCGTAGATACAGCCCACACACACACACACACGCAGCGTAGATACAAACTACACACACAAAACACGCAGCGTAGATACACTACACACACACACACGCAGCGTAGATACAGCTACACACCCACACACGCAGCGTAGATACAGCACACACACACACGCTGCGTAGAGACAGCCACACACACACACTCCGCGTATATACAGCCACACACACACACACGCAGCGTAGATACAGCCACACACACACACACGCAGCGTAGATACAGCCACACACCAAAACACGCAAGGTAGATACAGCCACCACACACACACGCTGCGTAGATACATCAACACACACCAACTCGCAGCGTAGATACAGCCACACACACACACACACGCAGGTAGATACAGCCACAAAACACAAAACACACAGCGTAGATACAGCCACACACACACACACAGCGTAGATACAGCCACACACACACAGCGTAGATACAGCCACACACACACACAGCGTAGATACAGCCACACACACACACAGCGTAGATACAGCCACACACACACACACAGCGTAGATACAGCCACACACACACACACGCAGCGTAGATACAGCCACACACACACACACACACGCAGCGTAGATACAGCCACACACACACACGCAGCGTAGATACAGCCACACACACACACACACGCAGCGTAGATACAGCCACACACACACACACACGCACCGTAGATACAGCCACACACACACACACACGAAGCGTAGATACCCGCCCACACACACACACACACACGCAGCGTAGATACGCCACACACACACACCCCACACGCAGCGTTTGATACAGCCACACACACACACAGCGTAGATACAGCCACACACACACACAGCGTAGATACAGCCACACACACACACACACAGCGTAGATACAGCCACACACACACAGCGCGCAGACACAGCTACACACACACAGCGCGCAGACACAGCTACACACACACAGCGCGCAGACACAGCTACACACACACAGCGCGCAGACACAGCTACACACACACAGCGCGTAGATACAGCTACACACACCCCACACGCAGCGTAGATACAGCCACACACACACAACGCAGCGTTTGATACAGCCAAAACACACACACACGCAGCGTAGATACAGCACACAAAACACCCACGCAGCGGTAGGATACAGGCCAAACACACACACACACGCAGCGTAGATACAGCGACACACACACACGCAGCGTAGATACAGCCACACACACACACACGCAGCGTAGATACAGCCACACACACACACACGCAGCGTAGATACAGCCACACACACACACACGCAGCGTAGATACAGCCACACACACACACACGCAGCGTAGATACAGCCACACACACACACACACACGCAGCGTAGATACAGCCACACACACACACACACACACGCAGCGTAGATACAGCCACACACACACACGCAGCGTAGATACAGCCACACACACACACACACGCAGCGTAGATACAGCCACACACACACACGCAGCGTAGATACAGCCACACACACACACACACGCAGCGTAGATACAGCCACACACACACACACACGCAGCGTAGATACAGCTACACACACACACACACAGCGTAGATACAGCCACACACACACACACACGCAGCGTAGATACAGCCACACACACACACACACACGCAGCGTAGATACAGCTACACACACACACACGCAGCGTAGAAAACAGCTACACCACCACACGCAGCGTAGATACAGCCACCCCACACACACACGCGGTAGATACAGCCACAAAACACACACACGCAGCGTTTGATACAGCACACACACCACACGCAGCGTAGATACAGCTACACAACACACCACGCAGCGTAGATACAGCTACACAACACCACACGCAGCGTAGATACAGCTACACACACACGCAGCGTAGATACAGCTACACACACACACACGCAGCGTAGATACAGCTACACACACACACACGCAGCGTAGATACAGCTACACACACACACACAGCGTAGATACACCCACACACACACACGCAGCGTAGATACAGCCACACGCACCACGCAGCGTAGAATACAGCCACACGCAACCCCACAGCGTAGATCAGGCTACACACACACACACGCAGCGTAGATTACAGACACACCACACACACGCAGCGTAGATTTCGCTACACACACACACGCAGCGTAGATACAGCAACACACCCCACACGGGAGCGTTTGATACAGCTACACACCCAAAACGCAGGTAGATACAGTTACACACACACACTCAGCGTAGATACAGCAACACACACACGTAGCGTAGATACAGCTACACACACACGTAGCGTAGATACAGCTACACACACACACTAGCGTGATACAGCTACACACACACACGCAGCGTAGATACAGCTACACACACCCCACGCAGCGTAGATACAGCTACACACACACACGCAGCGTAGATACAGCTACACACACGCAGCGTAGATACAGCTACACACACACACACGCACACACACACACACGCACACCACACAACTGCGTAGATACAGCTACACACAGCAGATACAGCTATACATACACACATGTACACACACAGCAGATAACTATGGAGAGAACAGGACGGACAAGTCCAGGCACTTCTATCACCTGACAAGCTGTCTATTCCGGGACTCGGCTACACATAAAGCAGCAGCCGCCTCACTGCTGTGTGACCAGGGCGCTGCCGCCGCCATCCCCACAGCCGCCGCACCACCCACCTGCCTCCGTAGCCGGCTGTCTCTCCGGATACTTTTCCCCGGTGCTGCCAAAACACAAACAGCAGCTCCTCCACTCCAGCCGGAGCCTCTGCCCGCAACACAGCCTCAGCGTCTACAGCCGCACAGACAGGAAGCGTAACAAACTACAACTCCCACAGTGCTTTAGGCCGTCAGGGAAAAAAACTTTATTGAAAACGAGCAACGAAGAAGCCGGGGGCGTGGTTATCCGGCTCCTGCGAAACACTGGTTACAGCCTGAGCGGATGACGTCATTACCGACCGGCGCCCGCTAACCGCAACAACGGGCGTCTGCTCCGGCAGGGCGGGGCTTCTCTACAGTAGTGTATTACAGGGCGTGGCTTATCTACAGTACTGTATTACAGGGCGGGGCTTATCTACAGTAGTGTATTACAGGGCGGGGCTTATCTACAGTAGTGTATTGCAGGGTGGGTCTTATCTAGAGTAGTTTATTACAGGTCAGGGCTTATCTGGTGAAGTTTATTACAGGACGGGGCTTATCTACAGTAGTGTATAACAGGGCGGGGCTTATCTAGAGTAGTCTATTACAGGGCGGGGCTTATCTAGAGTAGTGTATTACAGGGCGGGGCTTATCTACAGTCGTATATTGCAGGGTGGGGCTTATCTACAGTAGTGTATTACAGGGCAGTGCTTATCTGGTGCAGTTTATTACAGGGCGGGGCTTATCTACAGTAGTGTATTACTGGGCTTGCTTATCTAGAGTAGTTTATTACAGGGCGGGGCTTATCTACAGTAGTGTATTACAGGGCGGAGCTTATCTAGAGTAGTTTATTACAGGGCGGGGCTTATCTACAGTAGTTTATTACAGGGCGGGGCTTATCTACAGTAGTGTATTACAGGGCGGGGCTTATCTGGTGCAGTTTATTACAGGGCGGGGCTTATCTACTGTAGTGTATTACAGGGCGGGGCTTATCTAGTGTAGTTTATTACAGGGCCGGGGTTATCTGCAGTAGTTTATTAAAGGGCGGGGCTTATCTACTGTAGTGTATTACAGGGCGGGGCTTATCTAGAGTAGTCTATTACAGGGCGGGGCTTATCTGGAGTAATTTATTACAGGGCGGGGCTTATCTGGAGTAGTTTATTACAGGGCGGGGCTTATCTGGAGTAGTTTATTACAGGGCGGGGCTTATCTGGAGTAGTTTATTACAGGGCGGGGCTTATCTGCTGTAGTTTATTACAGGGCGGGGTTTATCTGCTGTATTTATTACAGGTCGGGGCTTATCTGGTGCAGTTTATTACAGGTCGGGGTTTATCTGCTGTATTTATTACAGGGCGGGGCTTTTCTGGTGCAGTTTATTACAGGGTGGGGCTTATCTGCTGTAGTTTATTACAGGGCAGGGCTTATCTGGTGTAGTTTATTATAGGGCGGGGCATAGCTGCTGTAGTTTATTACAGGCCGGGGCATATCTGGAGTAGTTTATTACAGGGCGGGTCATATCTGGAGTAGTTTTTCGGGGGGGGTTTATCTGGTTAGTTTATTACAGGGGGGGCTTTTTGGTGTATTTTTTTTTCGGGGGGGGCTTTTCTGGTGAGTTTTTTTAAGGGCGGGGCATTTTGGGAGTAGTTTTTTTTCGGGGGGGATATCTGGAGTATTTTTTTAAAAAGGGGCGGGACTTATCTGGGTAGTTTTTTTACAGGGGGGGGCTTATTGAGTAGTTTATTACAGGGCGGGCTATTGGAGTAGTTTATTACGGGCGGGGGTTTTTATCTGGGGTAGTTTATTACGGGCGGGGGCTTATTGGATAGTTTTTATAGGGCGGGGTTTTTATTGGGCAGTTTATTACAGGGTGGGGCTTTCTGCAGTAGTTTATTCGGGGGGGGTTATCTGCAGTAGTTTTTACAGGGCGGGGCTTTATGCAGTGTTTATATAGGGCAGGGCTTTCTGGAGTAGTTTATTAAGGGGGGTTTTCTATGTAGTGTATTTTTTGGGGGGGCTTATCTGGAGTAATTTATTACAGGGGGGGCTTATCTGTAGTTTATTACAGGGTGCGGTTTATCTGCAGTAATTTATTACAGGGCGGGGTATATATGGAGAAGTTTATTATGGGGCGGGGCTTATTTACAGTAGTTAATTACGGGTTTTGCTTATTGGTGTGTTTATTGCTGGCGGGTTTATCTGTTATATTCGGGGCGGGACTTTTTGGGTATTTAAAGTGCGGGGATTATTTGGTGTAGTTTATTACAGGACAGGGCTTATCTGGTGTAGTTTATTACTGGGCGGGGCTTATCTGCAGTAGTTTATTTTGGGGGGGGTTATCTGGTGTAGTTTATACAGGGCGGGGCTTATCTGGAGTATATTACAGGGCGAGGCTTATCTGTTTTATTGTATTACAGGGCGGGGCTTATCTGCAGTAGTTTATTATAGTGCGGGGCTTATCTGGTATAATTTTTACGGGGACGGCTTATCTGGGTTTATTACGGGGGGGCATATTGGAGAAATTTTTTATTAAGGGCGGGGCTTATCTGGAGTAATTTATTACAGGGCGGAGTTATTGGAGAAATTTTATTACAGGCGTGGCTTATCTGGAGTCGTTTATAAGAGGGGAGGGCTTATCTGGAATAATTTATTACAGGGGTGGTTTTTGGGAGTAGTTTTTACGGGGGGGGCTTTTTCGGGAAATAATTTATTACGGGGTGGCTTATCGGGAGTAGTTTATTAAGGGCGGGGTTACTGGTGTGTTTTTCAGGGCGGGCTTTCTGATTAATTTATTACGGGCGGGGCTTATCGGTTTAGTGTTTTTTAGAGGGGGGGCTTATTGAAGTGTATTATGGGGGGGTTTCTGCAGTATTTTATTACAGGGGGGGGGCTTATCTGGAGTATACTACAGGGTGGGGATTATCTGGTGTGTTTTTTATGGGCCCGGGGTTATTGGGACCCATGAAAAAATTCACCTCGTGGGGTATCCTTGTCATGAGGAAAGTGGAGTCACCCTAAAAACTACACGGGGGGAACTTGTTAATGTTTCCAAGGCAGCTGGGCCACAGTCACCAAGAAAACCAGGGGTAACACATTACATAATGATTTAAAATCCTGCAGTCCCGCAAGGTCCCCCTGCTCCCGAAGGCCTTTTGCAGGGCCCCTCTGAAGTTTGCCAAAAAACACCTGGATGATTTGGGGATTTTTGGGAGAAAGCTTTGGTCAGATGGAAAAAAATTTTAGCTTTTTGGGGCATTAATCAACTCGCGTGTTTGGAGGAAAGAATGTCCCTGTGACCCAAAGAACACGCCCCCCAGTAAACATGGGGGTGGAAACTTATGTTTTGGGGGTTTCTTTTGAAAGGGGCACGGGACTCCCTTACCGCATAAGGGGAGAAGATGGAGCAGGGATGAAAACATCCTCCCTCCGCCAGGACTTTAAAAAGGGTCTTGGCGGGGGTCCCAGCAATCAAACCCAAATCATGTGAGAAAAACTGTAAAAACATATTTTTTAAAACTTTTTCCATCACAACTGCATTTCTGCAGATTATTCATTGGTACTTGCGTTTATGTAGCACACATAGTCCATGGTAGTGGATACAACTTGGACGCCCAAACAATAGCAGCCGCATAAAAAGGCTCCGCCATCTTGATAGCATCCCTAACAGGGGGGCCAGCGAAAATCGCCACGTTTCGGGAGAACCCTCCCCCTTTCTCAAGCGCAGATGACGGCCCCCTCTCTCCTTTTTAAATTGCTACCACGACGTCAAAACCCATTAACCCTTTCCCATCATAAAAACCCTCTTTAAACTGAGTTTCATTTATTCCCATTCGGGGCTAAGGTGTTAAGGTCATATATCCAGCGCCTTCACGCGAAAACAAACGCTTCTCTAAGCCTTCCTTCTTTTCCTGTAACATTTTCAACACGCCCACCTGAGATCCGATACATTATGTTTGCACTCAACAAAGTGCCTTGCTCCCGTTTCTCCAAACCTATCTTTGTTTTAAAGTTTCTTTTTGTCTCCTGATTTTTCAATCTAAACGGATACTTGACGATGTCATTAAACCGGTCTTGAACTACGTGTGGTTTGGCCCAACATAGCCCTTACCGCACGGGCATTTTTAAAATATAAATAACGCTCTTTGTATCCGTTAATACCCCTTTAAAAAAAAACTTTTTTCCCTTAATGGAGCGTTATGTAGGTCCTCAGTTATAGACTGCAATGCTGACAATTATGGCAAGGTTGCGTTCCTTTTTTTAAGGGTTTAAGGAAAGTCTGCTTTTTACCCTGTTTCATCAAATACAGGGTCTTATTTGATTACCTACTTACGCCCTTTTCGATAGAAAAACTGTGGTGGATCTTAAAAAGTTTCCCTATTGGTGTCACTGGCCCCAAGACATCCAGTGCCCTTTTTATTGTTTTTTTTATAAATACTGTGTGAATCAAAAAAATAAATGTAAACCATCTCTTTTTTCTTTTCTTGAGTTTCAAATGCTGTTCTTTTTTTTCAGTCCCCCCAAGCCCCACTACCTCCCCTTGTTGAAACCTTTACTCAAAATTTTAAAAATCATAATGATGGGATCTCGGTGGGCGGTTGGAAAAAGTTACAGGAAAGAAGGACAGGCTTAGGGGGTTTTGTTGGGGCGTGAAGCCGGGGTATAGCCCTTAACACCTTAGCCCCAAATGGAAAAAATGAAAGCTTCATTTTAAAAGAGTTTTTATGATGGGAAAGGGTTAATGGGTTTTTTGAGCGAACGTGGGAGCATTTAAAAATAGGCAAGAGGATTTCAATCTGCCTTAGAAAGGGGGGGGTTCTCCCCAAAAACCCGGGAGCCGGCCCCTTCATGGTAGCTATCAAAGATGGCGGAGCCATGCATGCGGCTGATAATAGTTTGGAGTCCACAGTTGAAATCCACTACCGGGACTTGTGTGCTCATAAACGAAAATAACCAATAAATAAATCTGCGAAATAGCAGTATGTATGGAAAAATTTAAAAAAATGTTTTTACAGTTTATACTCCCCGTTTGTGTTTGAATACTGGGGGTAAAAAGGAGTTTCAGGATCCCCGGGTAAGCGGGAAAAGTGGTGGTAACACGTTCATGAAACTACCAATTATAATTGAAGTAGGGTGCCCGCAAGACAATGACCCAAAACATACAGCCAAGGCAACAAAAGGAGTGGCTCAAAAAGAAGCACATTCAGGTCATAGAGTGGCCTAGCCAGTCTCCAGACCTTAATCCCATAGAAACCTAATGGAGGGAGTTTAAACGCCGAGTTGCCAAGATACATCCTCAAAATCTTAATGATTTAGAGATGATCAGCAAAGAGGGGTGGACCAAAATTCCTCCTGACATCATCATCAACTACAAAAAATGTCCGACTGCTGTGCTTGCCTACAAGGGTTTTGCCACCAAGTACTAAGTCTTGTTTGCCAGAGCGATCAAATACTTATTTATCACTGCAAAATACAAATACATTTTGACATCAGTTTTTCATTGTGGTGGCCACCACACACATCTGGCATTTACCAATATAATAGGAGGATGAACAGAAATAACGGATGTCAGGGAGGCCACGGTCCATGCAGCGGCTCCCGTGCTGATATGATAGAGGAGAGGAGCTGAGCTCTGTGATATATAGGGTTATATGATAGAGGGAGAGGAGCTGAGCTCTCTGATATATAGGGTTATATGATAGAGGAGAGGAGCTGAGCTCTGTGATATATAAGGTTATATGATAGAGGAGAGGAGCTGATCTCTGTGATATATAGGGTTATATGATAGAGGAGAGAAGCTGAGCTCTGTGATATATAGGGTTATATGATAGAGGGAGAGGAGCTGAGCTCTGTGATATATAGGGTTATATGATCGAGGGAGAGGAGCTGAGCTCTGTGATATATAGGGTTATATGATAGAGGGAGAGGAGCTGAGCTCTGTGATATTTAGGGTTATATGATAGAGGAGAGGAGCTGAGCTCTGTGATATATAGGGTTATATGATAGAGGGAGAGAAGCTGAGCTCTGTGATATATAAGGTTATATGATAGAGGAGAGCAGCTGAGCTCTGTGATATATAAGGTTATATGATAGAGGAGAGGAGCTGAGCTCTGTGATATATAGGGTTATATGATAGAGGAGAGAAGCTGAGCTCTGTGATATATAGGGTTATATGATAGAGGAGAGGAGCTGAGCTCTGTGATATATAGGGTTATATGATAGAGGGAGAGAAGCTGAGCTCTGTGATATATAGGGTTATATGATGGAGGAGAGAAGCTGAGCTCTGTGATATATAGGGTTATATGATGGAGGAGAGAAGCTGAGCTCTGTGATATATAGGGTTATATGATCGAGGGAGAGGAGCTGAGCTCTGTGATATATAGGGTTATATGATAGAGGAGATAAGCTGAGCTCTGTGATATATAGGGTTATATGCAGGCTCGGACTGGGCCGCTGGGGGACCGGGGAATCCCCCGGTGGGCCCCCCCCATGAGCCACTGTGGGCCCCGGAGGCAGTGCCGCCGCTTCCCGGGGCCCGTCCACGCATCCGGTCACTGGACGCCCGGGACCTGCGCCCAGAGACTGGCCCGGGAGTCGGGGACTAATGTTCCCGACTCCCGGGGCTGCGCGGTGTCTGCGGTGCAAAGCACAACTCGCGCTGCGCTCCGCTGCTCTCCCTGGTAGACTGAAGACGCTAGGCCTTCAGCCTGCCGGGCGCTGGCCCCTACTGCTGACGTAGGCGGCGCGGTGACGTCACTTCACCGCGCCGCCTATGCAGGGCGGCAGTACGGAGCCGGCGGCAGCTCGGACCGGAGGGACCGGGAGCCGGAGCCAGGTAAGTGGCTGGTTGTTTTTTTTTTTTGTTTGTTTTTTTTTAAACTATCTAAGGGGGCCCGGGCTACTACTAAGGGGGGCCCTGGCTACTACTAAGGGGGGCCCTGGCGACTAAGGGGGGCCCTGGCGACTACTAAGGGGGGCCCTGGCGACTACTAAGGGGGGCCCTGGCTACTACTGGGGGCCCTGACTACTAAGGGGGGCCCTGGCTACTACTGGGGGCCCTGACTACTAAGGGGGGCCCTGGCTACTACTAAGGGGGTGCTTGGCTACTACTAAGGGGGTGCTTGGCTACTACTAAGGGGAGCCCTGGCGACTACTGGGGGCCCTGGCTACTACGGGGGCCCTGGCTACTATTGGGGGCCCTGGCTACTATTGGGGGCCCTGACTACTAATGGGGGCCCTGACTACTAATGGGGGGGCCCTAGCTACTAATGGGGGGCCCTGACTAAAAGGGGGCCCTGGCTACATAAAGTGGGGCCCTGGCTACATAAAGTGGGGCCCTGGCTACATAAAGGGGGCCCTGGCTAAATAAAGGGGGCCCTGGCTACATAAAGGGGGCCCTGACTACCTAAAGGAGGCCCTGACTACCTAAAGGGGGGCCCTGACTAACTAAAGGGGGTCCCTGACTACCTAAAGGGGGCCCTGACTAGCTAAAGGGGGCCCTGACTACCTACACACTAGCTAAAGAGGGGGCTGACTTACTGCACACTAGCTAAAGGAGGCCCCTAACTACCTGTATACTCCCTAAAAGAGACCCCTAACTGCCTGTATACTACCTAAAGGAGGCCTTAACTGCCTGTATACTACCTAAAGGAGGCCCTAACTGCCTGTATACTACCTAAAGGGAGTCCCTAACTACCTGTATACTACCTAAAGGGAGTCCTTAACTGCCTGTATACTCCTGCATTATCTCCAGGGGGTTAGTCCTTTCCCCACCCTCCAACCCCTCAGGATACTAGGCCTCTAAGTTATGGCTTGTACCCGCTCTCCCACCCCTGGATAGTTTGTACAGAGGTGGGAATAGGTGAAGAGATGCTGGAAAATTGAAGATTCTAAGATATTTGTGTTTAATTTCTGCAGGGATGAGTTGTGGCCGGGACAAGTCATCATGGCGGTGTGGAACGGATGCAGAAGAGAAGGGAAAAAGAACGACTCAAGAGAAGAGAACGACTCATCAGATAAGACGTCTCCGGTGAGTCCCTGATTTCAGGGGTTATTTTACTTCTATATTGGATCAGTGCTGTATTCACTGTAATGTGATGTGACCTGAGCTGGTGTCTGATCACTATGTGGTCTCTATATGGTGGTGTTGTAGGTTATACCTGAGCTGGTGTCTGACCTCTATGTGGTCTCTATATGGCGGTGTTGTAGGTTATACCTGAGCTGGTGTCTGACCTCTATGTGGTCTCTATATGGCGGTGTTGTAGGTTATACCTGAGCTGGTGTCTGACCTCTATGTGGTCTCTATATGACGGTGTTGTAGGTTATACCTGAGCTGGTGTCTGACCTCTATGTGGTCTCTATATGACGGTGTTGTAGGTTATACTGAGCTGGTGTCTGACCTCTATGTGGTCTCTATATGGCGGTGTTGTAGGTTACACCTGAGCTGGTGTCTGACCTCTATGTGGTCTCTATATGGCGGTGTTGTAGGTTATACCTGAGCTGGTGTCTGACCTCTATGTGGTCTCTATATGGCGGTGTTGTAGGTTATACCTGAGCTGGTGTCTTGCCTCTATGTGGTCTCTATATGGCAGTGTTGTAGGTTATACCTGAGCTGGTGTCTGACTTCTATGTGGTCTCTATATGGCGGTGTTGTAGTTTATAACTGAACTGGTGTCTGACCTCTATGTGGTCTCTATATGGGAGTGTTGTAGGTTATATCGGCGTTAGTATAGTGGCAGAGTACATGTGTCCCTGATTGTAAGAGTGAGGGAACACCTGACCCTGTGATAGGAGTCACACTTTCTTTCTTGCTGGTGTTTATTTTAGAAGGTGGTGAGGTGAGTGACCAAGGGAAACATGGAGGGGATATTGTATGTGGGTGGTGGGGGATATGGATGGAGCTACTTAGCCCTGTGTCTATGATATGCTAGACTGATATATGTGTGACTCTCTTGCTATTGTACTACCCAATACAGTTCTGTTTTGCACACTGTATTATGTGGTAAAATGGGCGCATTTATGTCCGAGAGGCCGGTAATATTTTCATGTACAGTAGGGTGGGCCCCCCGAGATCAACTCCCCTGTGGGCCCCAGACCCCCCAGTCCGACACTGGTTATATGATAGAGGGAGAGGAGCTGAGCTCTGTGATATATAGGGTTATATGATAGAGGAGAGAAGCTGAGCTCTGTGATATATAGGGTTATATGATAGAGGAGAGAAGCTGAGCTCTGTGATATATATAGGGTTATATGATAGAGGAGAGGAGCTGAGCTCTGTGACATATAGGGTTATATGATAGAGGGAGAGAAGCTGAGCTCTGTGATATATAGGGTTATATGATAGAGGGAGAGAAGCTGAGCTCTGTGATATATAGGGTTATAAGATAGAGGGAGAGGAGCTGAGCTCTGTGATATATAGGGTTACATGATAGAGGGAGAGGAGCTGAGCTCTGTGACATATAGGGTTATATGATAGAGGAGAGGAGCTGAGCTCTGTGATATATAGGGTTATATGATACAGGAGAGAAGCTGAGCTCTGTGAAAAATTAAACATACGAAAATTAAACAAATTCTAGCCAAACACTGGCACATAATCAAAAAGGATCCCTTTCTCCAAAGCCTAATACCTGAGCGCCCCAATTTGATCTTCAGGAGAGCTCCGAATCTAAAAAACATTATAGCGCCCAGCCTGGTTAAAGATCCAAATGACAAGACTATGACAATCACAGAAAACCCAGGTAGTCACCCCTGTGGTTCCAGGACATACCTTTGCTGCTCATCCATCGCTACTGCTACACAAATTACATCTATGAGCACTAATACCATATATAAGATGAAACACAACTTAGACTGTAAGAGCAAATATGTGATTTATGTGATTCAAGCTCTGCATATGCGCCTGAACGGACATAGAGCCTGTATAAAAAAAGGGGATATATGGCAAAGTGTAGCCAAACATTTTAAAGAACACCACAATCAAGATTTTTTCCAAATTAAAAATCCAACCAATCGATCAGGTCCCCCATGATGCTAATAACAAGTTTCAAATATTGCAGAGAAGGAAGACACTGGTTGTATGCTTTACAAACTATCAATCCTAAGGGGTTAATTGAGCTGGTAGAGTTAATTTATTGATGATTTGTTCACATTTCTAGAATTTTGTTTTATTGCTGGTCATTTTACTCATTTTATTGTTTTAATGTCCTCCGTTTTTATTGTACTTTACATTCTCTTACTCATGTTTTTTATAGCTATATTAGCCGTATATATGCCTACATTTTGTTGTTTGATATATATTCAATAATTTTGGCATATATCTAATTTTTAGTAATCTTGGCATATATTTTGTTTGATACTATGGTTTTAATGTCACCTATTCTTATTGCATTATACATGCTTTTACTCTCATGTTTTTTATAGCTCCATTAGCTGTATATACACCTACATTTCGATGTAATTGGTGTCCGGCATATATTTAATTTTTAATAATCTTGGCATATATTTTATTTTAGAATTCATACACTTTTATATGTATTTCAACTTACTTCATTAATTCATCTGTATAGACTGATAATAGACGCACGAGAACTTAATCGTTCCTAGCGATTCTGCTGCGCCTTTTACCATTAACACTATTATATTTGTAGCTTATGTGTGTATATGTACATATATATACACATACATATATATATATATATATATATATATATATATATATATGTATATGTTTTTTCCATAGTAGCTGTCCTTTTCTTGGATAGTTCACATTTCCCCCACTAGGTACATCAATCCTACCTTATGCGTCTTTTTTCTACTGACGACTGTAAAACATATAGTGCACTGTTACACACAGGAAGGGACGAGCAGGACTAGCTCGCCATTTTATTGACCATTTCATTTTCTCTTTTTTCCCTCCCTTTTTCTTCCAATCACCTCTTAGTCCATTTTTTCCTATCGAACGAGTTTTCACTTCGCTGATTGGCTTAGGGATGTCCATAGACTTCTATTGCACAAAAGTAGCTCTCCTCCTTATTGGCCAAGTCAAATTTCCCACACTTTTAGACCAATCACTATTTTTCTTTCATTTGAATTGTCCCGCCCATTATAGGATTGGTCACTTCTCCTTTTTGTTGTATATGTAACCGGTTTAGTGATTGGTTCAGGATTTATCCAATCATTGCTAACTCTGCCTTATAAATTAGTATTGTTTCCTGTCCTCTTGCTGTAGCACATTTTTATCTGAAGAAGCGCCTGATGGTGCGAAACGCGTTATAAGTGTGTGTTGTATATATGGAAAGGGTAACTCTCTTTTCATTTTTAATGGAATAAAAAACCTTTATTTAAAACCATATCCTCGCTAATCACGAGGTTTTTTTTTTCCTTCTGGAATTGAGCGTCGGGTCCATATTTTTCGTCCTCATCCTTGATATAGGGTGACAAGATAGAAGAGAGGAGCTGAGCTATGTGATATATAGGCACAGTTGCCAACTTTTGAAATTGAAAAAGCAGGAAAATGTAGTGGGCGGCGGCAAAAATTTGCATGGCCACGCCCATCTTGTCGGTGTGCCATGCCCCTTCAAAAAGCCACACCCACTCCACCTAACTGCATAACAGCTTTGGAAGAAAGCCAGGTAGATGCCCTTATAGCCAGGTAGTAGCCCCCCCATAACCAGGTAGTGCCCCTTACAGGCAGGTAGATGCCCCCTTGTAGCCAAGTAGATGCCCCCTCTGTAGCCAAGTAGATGCCCCCTCTGTAGCCAGGTAGATGCCCCCTCTGTAGCCAGGTAGATGCCCCCCTTTGTTAGCCAGGTAGATGCCCCCCTTTGTTAGCCAGGTAGATGCCCCCCTTTGTTAGCCAGGTAGATGCCCCCTTTGTTAGCCAGGTAGATGCCCCCATTGTTAGCCAGGTAGATGCCCCCATTGTTAGCCAGGTAGTGCCCCCATTGTTAGCCAGGTAGTGCCCCGTTTTTTAGCCAGGTAGTTGCCCCCATTGTTAGCCAGGTAGTTGCCCCATTGTTAGCCAGGTAGTGCCCCCTCTGTTGCCACGTAGATTCCCCCATTGTTAGCCAGGTAGTGCCCCCATTGTTAGCCAGGTAGATGCCCCCTCTGTTGCCAGGTAGATGCCCCCTCTGTTGCCAAGTAGATGCCCCCTCTGTAGCCAGGTAGAGCCAAATTTGTAGCCAGGTAGATGCCCCCCTTTGTTAGCCAGGTAGATGCCCCCTTTGTTGCCAGGTAGTGCCCCCTTTGTTGCCAGGTAGATGCCCCCTTTGTTATCCAGGTAGATGCCCCCATTGTTAGCCAGGTAGTGCCCCCATTGTTGCCAGGTAGTGCCCCCTCTGTTGCCAGGTAGTGCCCCCTCTGTTGCCAGGTAGTGCCCCCTTTGTTGTCAGGTAGACCCCCCCCCATTGTAGCCAGGTAGAGCCCCCTTATAGCTAATAAAAATAAAATAATAAAAGTCACTCACCTTACCAGGCTCCTGCAGCTCCGGACACCTCCGATCTCCTCAGCGACGCAGGGGAGTGAGTGCAGCCGCGCGTCACTTCCCCTGCGCCGCTGACCTGTATATACGGCGCACAATGGCGCCGTACATACAGGGGGAGGAGGGAGGAGGGAACGGACTGGCGCCTGTGGGAACGGACCGGCGGCGCCAGAGTAGCACACCAGCACTACTCTGGCGCCGCGGTCATTTAAAGAGCCCCCGCTGCCTGCTGGCGGCGGGAGTTTCGCCAACTATGGTGGGGGGGGGGAGGGGGCCCAAATAGCGGGACCCCCCTGCCAAAAACGGGAGAGTTGGCAAGTATGTATATAGGGTTATATGACAGAGGAGAGAAGCTGAACTCTGATGTTTGGGGTTACATGATAGAAGATAGAAGCTGAGCTCTGTGATATATAGGGTTATATGATAAAGAAGAGAAGCTGAGCTCTATGATATATAGGGTTATATGATGGAGGAGAGGAGCTGAGCTTTGTGATGTATAGGGTTATATGATAGAGGGAGAGAAGCTGAGCTCTATGATATATAGGGTTATGTGATAGAGGAAGAGACGCTGAGCTCTGTGATATATAGGTTATATGATAGAGGAGAGGAGCTGAGCTCTGTGATATATAGGGTTATATGATAGAGGAGAGGAGCTGAGCTCTGTGATATATAGGGTTATATGATAGAGGAGAGAGCTGAGCGCTGTGATATATAGGGTTATATGATAGAGGAGAGGAGCTGAGCTCTGTGATATATAGGGGTTATATGATAGAGGAGAGGAGCTGAGCTCTGTGATATATAGGGTTATATGACAGAGGAAGAAGCTGAGCTCTGTGATATATAGGGTTATATGATAGAGGAGAGGAGCTGAGCTCTGTGATATATAGGGTTATATGATAGATATGATAGAGGAGAGAAGCTGAGCTCTGTGATATATAGGGTTATATGATAGAGGATAGAAGCTGAGCTCAGTGATATATAGGGTTATATGATAGAGAAAATGAGCTCGGTGATATATAGGGTTATATGATAGAGGAGAGAAGCTGAGCTCTGTGATATATAGGGTTATATGATAGAGGGAGAGAAGCTGAGCTCTGTGATATATAGGGTTATATGCAATTCAATTTTACTTTTGTATGGCAAAAGAAAATTTAAGGAGATATCAAGGGTCTAGCGCTTTCGATAATAGTAGTAATGGCAGTGCCGAATAAAATAAGGGATATAATCCCAAATAGGGTTTATCTATTTATTAAATAAATAAAATATATCCACTAATTAAACTATAAAATGAGTCAGACCTTTTGAATAAGTCTGTAAAAAGAGGAGACAGATTCAACGCGTTTCGCCGATTCACGTGCTCGGCTTCATCAGGCAGTATGTGGCTGCTGCATGGAAGTCCATGCTTTATATAGCACTGAGTTAAATAAAGTTTGAACAAAAACAGGAAGTTTCAAATAAAGTTTGAACAAAAACAGGAAGTTGCTAATAAAGCTTGAACAAAAACAGGAAGTTGCAAATAAAGTTTGAACAAAAACAGGAAGTTGCAAATGAAATTTCAACCAAAACAGGAAAAAGCATATTAACAAAGTTTCAACCAGACAGAAGGAACATGGGACCAAACAGGTACCAAATATATAAAGTAAAACAATAAATAGATTAACAAACTAAATGTCTATATACAGAGAAAGATATAGCAGGATTGCTTACATTTTCAAATATATATATTTTTGTATAAAACGTAACTGATTATAGGGTTATATGATAGAGGAGAGGAGCTGAGCTCTGTGATATATAGGGTTATATGATAGAGGAGAGAAGCTGAGCTCTGTGATATATAGGGTTATATGGTAGAGAAGCTGAGCTCTGTGATATATAGGGTTATATGATAGAGAAGCTGAGCTCTGTGATATATAGGGTTATATGATGGAGGTGAGAAGCTGAGCTCTGTGATATATAGGGTTATATGGTAGAGAAGCTGAGCTCTGAAATATATAGGGAAATATGATAGAGGAGAGAAGCTGAGCTCTGTGATATATAGGGTTATATAATAGAGGAGAGAAGCTGAGCACTGTGATTATATAGGGTTATATGATAGGAGAGGAGCTGACACATGAGATATATAGGGTTTATATGGATAGAGAGATGAGCTGAGCTCTGTGATAATAAGGGATATATGATAGAAGGAAGAAGAAAGCATGAGCCTCTGTGATATATAGGGTTATATGATGGAGGAGAAAAGTACTCAACTGTGTTCTGCAAGGACAGCACAGAACAGACAGGTCAATGACTCTTGGCAAAGGAGCCTGAATCAGTTACAATGATGTATTAGCTGTCTACCTGTTGTGGGGGATGCACAGCACATACATAGAAATATATAAACCAAATCATATATATTTATAGATGTATTACGTATATTATGGGATGAGGAAAAATTGTTTTTTTTACCATGTTACAAACTGATTGGTGCACTGTACTATACATAGCCTGCTGCAGGCAACCAGAAAGTGAAGTGGAGTAGAGATGCAGGAGCAGTAGGTGTACATGCCTGAGAATGATGATGTAAGGGTTGAACAGTGCTAGGAGGATTAGGAGGTGAGTGTAGGAAAGCCCTAGATTGTATCTGCATTGGATTCTAGGACTTGTAGGAAAGAGCTGCTGACCCTCCCACAAGCAGGAAGTTTTGATCTTATGATAGATGAATAAGGAGAAAATGGGATAAAACAGAGAGCTCATCATCTTTCCACCGACCATCTCTATCTCTACCCCTGCCCCCTGATCTCTCTATAACATCAACGGCTCACACTTTCACCCCGTCCCCGCAAGTCTGGCTGACCTTGGGGTAACATAGACTCTGCTTTAATCCTTCAAAACCACACATCCAAACCCTCACCTCTGCAGCCGCCTCCACCTGAAAAACATCTCTCGCGATCCGCGTCATCTCCTCAACTATGACACTACAAAAATGCTGTCCATGCCCTCAGTCAACTCCCGCCTAGACTACTGCAACATACCTTCTCGTTGGCCTCCCAGCTAGCAACCTCGCTCCCCACCAATCCATCCTTACACTCTCTGCAGCCCAACTTATCCACCTCTCTCCTCGCTACACCTCTGCCTCTCCCCTCTGCCAATCCCATCACAGGCTACCCATTTGCCCAGCGAATTCATTTCAAGTTACTACCCTGCCTACAAGGCACTCCATAACCTCTCCCTCCATACAATTCTGCCCTAATTTCAAAATCTCCCCGCAGCAATCTCCACTCCTCACAGGACCTTCTCCTCTGCTCTCCCTTATCAGCTTCCTCACACAACCGTCTCCTCCGAAACTTCTCCCGTCGCTTCCCCCACACTCTGGAACTCCACTGCCCAACACATCCAGACTCTCCTCCACTTTCACCAGCTTCAAAAGCAACCTGAAAACGCCATTTTCTTCAGGCTTGCCTATAACCTACACATAAACTTGTCACAACTTCCTCCACAGACCATGTCTGCCCCTCACCTCCTGTCTCTTTCCCCCCCTCCTGTAGATGTAAGCCTCGCGGGCAGGGTGCCTCCCTCTCCCTCTTGTCGTGCCATTTGTCATTATATCCTTATCACTGTACTCGTATGTAATGTTTAGTATGTAACTACCCTCGAATGTACAGCGTCCTGGAATGAATGGTGCATTAAAATAAATAATAATAAATAAAAAAGAAAAAGTAATAATAATAAGGAGGCATAAGAAAAAAAAATACATGAAGGTAGTGAAATATCTTTACTTGCTCACATACATGTTATTTGTAGTGTTCTCAGAAATCTTCAAACTCCCGGATAACCCCTTTAAAGGGGTTGTCTCACTACAGGGATCGCTGCTTTTTATGTTAAAGATCTTGCAAAAACAAGTCACTTTGCAATATGTGTCAATTACCAGAGTCCTACATATCCAAAGATATCCCCTTACTTTGAAAGGGCTGCATCCGCTTCTCAGTCGCTATAGCTACAGACCAGTTCATATCTCTCCTGAAGGCTGCCAGCACTGGTTGCTTTAGCTACAGAGCTGTTTGCGTCTCTCTGATAGGCTTGCTAACAGCTGGTCACTATTAGCTAAAACCTGTGTGATGCTCTCCTGATAGGCTGTCAGCGTCGGTGCACTATAGCCAGGGCTGTGGAGTTCGTCAAGCCTAAGCCCCGACTCCGACTCCTCAATTTCCCAAACCGATCCGACTCCGACCTGCCTCCTGACACCCTCATAACCACGGCGCAGTTTAAGTGATAATTTTACTCGAAGTACAAATTGTCACATCCGGCTGTTTTATACCTTATGATACAATTAATCAAGCGTATTTAATTTAAACAGACACTGACAAGCAAAAGGGTAACAATGTTTTTGGATCTTTTGGATACACTTGGTGGTTAGAGTAAGAAAAAGCTGTATTTGTATCCAAGTCCATTCCTGCACCAACATTGGGCAGTGTAGAAGAGACCCTGGGACTTCAGATTTTTGGTCAGTGGTCCAATCTGATCCGGGAGCCCAGAAGTATTCATGCAAGTAGTTGAAAACCAATGGTGGATTTCCCAATACAAAACAAAAAATACATATTAACATATTGATTTTTATAAGCAAAAAACCCATAACAATGCAGTTACAGGAAAAAATCTGCAGAACTAAGCTGAATGCTAAATACTTGCAAGACACATATTATGTATAATATGGGGTCAGATGAACTGTATAATACAAATTACAGATAGCCTCATGTGCAAAGCTAGCTGAGTGATGGTTGAGATAATGGAGCCCTGAAAGTCACAAGATTCAAAGACATTGTACCCCTTTGCTTGTCAGTGTAAAATATATTTATTGGATATGACTTTTAGAACACAAAAAATTGTAAATATTCAAAACACTCCTTGCAGGAACATTTGTGGAGTCTCAGAATTGTGTTCTGAGAAATAGTATGCCTCCATCAATCCTGCATACATGACCTCAACAATCTGATCTCAGATATTTCAACAGGCTAGAGAACGGCCTCTCTACACTAACTGGGCTTGTGCAAAGCGGATAACCACAGGGCAACATCTCAACATATGTCCATGGTAAAAAGTAATGCCTCAGCTTCAGTCAGTTTAGAAGAAATGGCCGATCTTCTACTTTTTTGAAAGCAGGTGAAAGATTTTGCTGAAATCTTTTGCCACTGGGAGCGGAATCTTTTCCCCTATGGGCAGCGCTTTGCCTGCTCCGTTCATCAATTACACTCCTCATGTGATGAGGCTGAAGATATGGGATCGGCGGGGCAGTAAGCACCGGCCGGACCCAAAACTCACTCCTCTGTGCATCGTAACTAACTGGACCAACTAATTATATATTATGGGAATCGGAGTCGGTCCATTGTATGACGACTCCGACTTCTGCAAAATAGCCTCCGACTCAGACTCCACGACTCCGACTCCACAGCCCTGGCTATAGCTACAGACCTGTTCAGTCTCTCCTGATAGGCTGCCAGCAGTGGTTGCTATAGCTACAGACCTGTCCAATCTCTCCTGATAGGCTGCCAGCAGTGGTTGCTATAGCTACAGACCTGGCTGTCTACTGCAGCAAGTGAAGCAGTAAAAAAACACGCCCCTGAATACAACTTAGCCAAGAAAACAGGACTGAGGTAAGATGAATCAATGTAGTGAGACAACCCCTTTAACTTTTGATGACGGACAGCAAGGCAGATGATAACAAGAGCATGGATGGAGATGACATGATAAATTACTTCAATCCAGAAACAAGACACCAAACAATACCTGAGCCTAACAACTAGCTTTCCCTAAATATGTCCCTATAACCTGTACCTAATGCTGACCCTAACACCAGCCAGCTAACCCTATTCTTTTTTCCATCCGTAAAGATAACCTAACGATGTCTCTTAGCTACGCTGACCCTACTGGCCCTATTCCATCTCTGAAAAAAAAACTTACATTGTCTCTCTGCTTTTCTTGCCCTAACACTAGTTCCTGCTGGACCTACTAAATCTCTGAAGGAATCCCCAACATTGTCCGTTTGCAATTCTGACCCTAACATCAATACATGCTGGCCCTGTTACATCTCTGAAGAAATCCCTAACATTGTCCTTTTGAGATGCTGACCCTAACACCAGTCCATGCTGGCCTTGTTACATCTCTGAAGAAATCCCTAATATTGTCCTTTTACGATGCTGACCCTAACACCAGTCCATACTGGCCTTGTTACATCTCTGAAGAAATCCCTAACATTGTCCTTTTACGATGCTGACCCTAACACCAGTCCATACTGGCCTTGTTACATCTCTGAAGAAATCCCTAACATTGTCCTTTTGTGATGCTGACCCTAACACCAGTTCCTGCTGGCCCTGTTACATCTCTAAAGAAATCCCTAATATTGTCCTTTTGTGATGCTGACCCTAACACCAGTCCATGCTGGCCCTGTTACATCTCTGAAGAAATAGCTAACATTGTCACTCTCCAATGCTGACCCTATCACCAGTCCCCCTTGGCCCTATTCCATCCCTGATAATATCCCACAGCTATGCTGACCCTAACCAAATAGCACACAACTACCAAAGAGAGTTCGGGAATGGAACACATTGAAAAACTGACACAGGGCAGAACGAAAGCAAACAGAGAACTATGGACAAACAGGCTCTAGCTAACCGGGGTACAGGAAGGTAAACTCAAAAATGTCATAACAGGACTAAATACAGAAGGTGCTAGAAACAGAATGCAAGCAAATAAGAGAACTCAAGCTCTCAGCTTAACAGTATACTCTGCGCCAGCTGCCAAGCTAAGCTCAGCTTTATAACTAGCAATCAACCATTCTCAGTAATCGAGCTCATATGTGTTCATGGTCAGCTGATCAGTCCTGAGAGTTATTGGAGGTAGTTGCATAGCAATAGCCTCATCTGCTCTAGTAAGCCAGAGAAGACGAAATGGAAGGGGGTTTTGTAACATTTGTCAGTGAAAAAAAGTATAAAAATGCAAAAAAAACACCCACTAAAAAAGTACTAACACAGTGATGGGGCCAGAATGGCAATAGTATGGCGTGTGACCACCAACACAAACTTTAACTCCTTGACGACCGACCACCGTCTTTTGGCGTCGCTGCAGACATCGGCGTTCGCGGCGCCCGGCGTCGCAGCAGCGCTGAGATCGGGGCTGTACTACACAGCTCTGACCCAGATCCAAACCAGCAAAGTTGCAGGGAGTGGGAAACCTCCGCTCCCCGGTGCTTTAACCTTTTTGATTGCCGTGCGTATCCTCACCGCAGCGCAATCAAAGGTTTCCTGCTCTGTCGGGTGATGGAACACCCGGTGGAACCCCTACAGAGCCCGGGAACAGCTGCACAGGTCATCCAGGGACCTAGATTAGCCCCAGGCTTGTTCTGTGTAAACAAGCCAATTATCAGTGCAGACTGTGTGCTGGTGCTGTCCCTGATCACTGCCTGAGTCAGACTGACACAGATTTATAATGTATTACATAACTATGAATTGCTAATACATTACTAAGTGTAAAAAAGAGTAAAACAGTTCAGCCTTCTCAAGGGATTTAAAAAAAAAGAAAAAAACATTAAAATGTGGTAAAAAAAGGAATAAAAAAAATAAATAATAAAATAAAAATAATTGTGCATACTACACACACAAAAAAAAAAACCTACACAATTAGATATCCACAACGACCCAATAATAACCTGTAGAATTAATCTAACAAAGTTATTAAGTTGAAATGTGAATGGTGTAAAAAAAAAATAAAAAAAAAAAAAAAAGTTACAATGTTGAAACGAAAACGAGGAAAAAACTAAAAAAGGCCCGGGTCATTAAAGGGTTGCCCCCTACAGAGTTTCATGCTGCAAAATGAAAAAATCTGTCACTTCCGGGGTTCAATGACTAATTTGCATACAGCTGTTTTCATTTGCTAATTAGTCAGTTAGCTCGGCTTCTGAAACATTAGCAGAAGGCTTTATCTGACCCCTAAAATAAAAAAAAGCCCAAATTACAGGCTGTTTTTTTAAATTTAATAAAGCTTTTTACTGTCCAGCAGCACAGAGGCGCCGTGACCTGTGTTGCATCACTTATTATCACATAGAACAACAGCGGGGGGGAGAGCTATACACGGTCGTTTTGGGAACAAAAACGCAGGGAGGTCAAAAATTTACTTGTACCTCCTTAAGGAAAAGATGAAAAAAGCAATTTTTTGGGAAAATGTCTTTATTTTGTTTCCCTACAATTTGAAAGCTATTCTTTGTACGGACAACCCCTTAAAAAGTACTTTTCAGGTTTTGGGTTAGGTGTTAAAGAGAACCGTCCCATAGGTTGTGCCCCCCTGGCTGGGGGCAGAACAACCCAGTGTCGGGCCCTGCTTTTTCCCCAGCGCTGTGTCCCTTATTCTTAAAGATGTGGAGTTTTCGTGTATTTAAGCTCAAATCTGCATTTTTTCACCCGAAGGTCATTCAAAGAGTCTTTTTGTTCAACCCCCCTCCACTAGGTAGCCCCCCCCCAAACTGATAAACCTATTATTTTAAATAGGGAAACTGTGAAAAACTGTCGTGGGGGGGGCTTGGTTTGGGGGGGGGGGGTTAACCTGCTCAAAAAATAAGTTGGGGGGAAATTGCTCTAAACTCCAGCATTTAAGTTTAAGGGCCCAAGCGCGGGAACAGGGGTCTGCATCTTGTGCTGCCCTCGATCTTACGAATAAGGGACACAGCGGGGAAAATCAGTCCCGGAAACTGGCTTGTGCTGCCTAAAAGCAAGGGGGGCATAACCTATGGACGGTTCCCTTTAAGCGTGTGGAGCAAACGTGAAAGCTCCTTCAGATAAGAGCAGCTGTTACTGTTTAAATTGCTGTTTTAAATTTTTTTTTTTTAAAAGTTGATCCCCCCAAAAAAAGTGTCTTCAGTTTGGATGAAGCCCCGGGGCCAAAAAAATAGTTTGTTTGCTATTCTAGATGTTTGCATTTTCTTGCTTGTAGGTACGACGTGGGAACCTTGCCATACAATTCTGTGCAAATTGGGAAACCAAAAATACGGGTTTATTTTAGTTGGAAAATTTTTTTTTTTAACCCCTTTTCGACCCCTGGACGTATAGTACATCCCCCGGGCCCCTAAGGGGGTTTTTCAGTGGCTCCCCGCTGGGCTGTTTAACCCATCAACACCGCGGCAAAAATGGCCGGGCGTCAAGTTTTCGTCGGGGCCGCCACCCATCCTCAGGGTATCGGGATTGCCGCGCATCTGCCCGCGATCGAGACCGTTCCGGCAGCGGGAGCCTGTGAACGCTCCCGTCCTGCCATGTCCTGTTGCCCCACTTCCAGCCGTAGAATAAGTGGGGGAAACGCCTCTTTGTACACCTAATGATTGCCTTTGCAATGCATTAGACGTATTACCAATCGCGCCCCCCGTGGTCAAGCACCCAAAGGGGCCTCAAAAGTTACAGTGAAAAAAATAAAAAAATAAGTTTTTAAAGTACAAAAAAAAAGATTAAAAGTTCAAATCACCCCCCTTTTCCCCATTTTTCAAATAAAATCATTAAAAAAATAAAAAATTTTACACATATTTGGTATGCCGCGTCCCGGCCCATAAAAAATAAACTCATTTTTTCCCGTAGTGAACACCCTAGAAGAAAAAAAAAATTTCCCGACGCCAAAAAAGGTTTTTTTGGGCATTTTTTGTCACTCAAAAAATGGAATAAAAGTGATCAAAAAAGTCGCAGCATTCCAAACTGCTAGGATAAAAAAACACTTCCGCCCCAAATATTTCCCCCTCACCGAGTCCGTTGTTGGCAAAAAAGTTATTGGGGGCCAAAAAGGCGCCGTGGCGCGAATTCCCAAAAAAAGAAAATGTTTGGAATTTTTTACGGTAACCAAAAAAATAACGGAAACCCCCAATGTTTGGTATTTGGGGGATGATTAACCCGTAGAATACAGATAAACAGTTTATTTACGAAGATTTTTCTTCCAAAAGCAAAACACCCGCAAACATGGCGAAAATAATTTTTTTTTTACAATTGTCCCACTTAAAATTTTTTTTGCGGTTTCCCAGTATATTCTATAGTACAGTGAATAACACATTAGAAATTAAACATCTTGTCCTGCAAAATAAAAGCCCTCATGTGTCTATGTAGGTGGAAAGATAAAAAAGTTATGGCTCTGGGAAGGCGAGGAGGGAAAAACGAATGTGTTAACAAAAAAAAAACACCTGGTCCTTAAGGGGTTAAAATACTTTTGCCCATTTTTTCATTGGTGGCCTTGGAGAGAATGCACTTGCTTAACCTTTGTAAGCTGCTGCTTAGCTCTGGGACGCAATCTTGGACCGTCCTGGGGATCCACACTTGGCTTTCGGATCGCCGTCCTTGGTAGGACGATATTAGCACACAAATCTTCCAAGACTGGGGAATGTTTTATACTGGCCTCAGCCAGCTTTATTGAGGCATGTGTACAACAGGTTATATCCAAAACAAACACATAAAAAGAAATCCTCAGCCGTCTGGCCACTAACTCACATTCAGAGTCCCTCTCTGTCCATAGGTCCGTGCCTACCGCACAGCACCCCAAAATTACAGTATCCTCACTGTTGTACCAGGCTTGCCTATAGCCTCTGGGGGCCAGAGTTCTCTCTCAGCTATGGGTCTCCAAGCGTTCAGGTAGCAACCACGCCCCCCGAACACCTGGCGCAGGAGGCCTTTAATAGGTCTCCAGGGATGTGTCCAAGACCTGGCCTGGAACACGGGGACCGGGAATGTGGGAACAGCCACCCACCCATCTGCAGCTGTTCCGGAGAAGCCAGCCCATAATGGCTGGATATCAGCCGTACTACATACAGCTGTCAGCAGCCTAGTGTTGCTGACAGATAACCATTGGCTCCCCCCACCAAGACCAGGCCCTTGGTGGCACATTTCTAGGAGGAATCCTGACATACGCCACCTAGTGGCAGCACCATGCGACCGCCTAAGGTCGCCCTGCCACTCCTTCTTGCATTTCAGTGCATACACCAGTTTTAAAGGGGTGTTCCCACCATAGACATTAATGGCGTTTCAATAGCCATCAAAACCTGATAGGTGGGGGCCTATTTTGGGGCCTATCCTGCACCTATCTTGGGAAAAAGCACCCACATATCTTGGCTCAGAACAGAGAGCTTGTTGCACATGCGCCTTACTCTCCATTCTGTTCTTTGGGAGTTCTGAGTATGGCCAAACACACCGCCCCCCCCCTGGAAACTCCCATAGAACAGAATGGAGAGTCGTGCGCATGCGCAACCAGCTCTCTGTTCGGAGCCAATGCGTTTGGGGTCTGTTGCTAATATATTTTCAGGTCACAAACTTTTATTGCAGGTGGATGCACTGGACTGCCTCAAACAGTGGTATAAGCCACGCCAGGGAGCGGAATCTAAGTAGGTACCGTGGTATGGAAAATGGGCAAGAAAGGTCCTGGTACACGGGAATACCGAAAGAGCGCAACACTTTCCAACAAACTAACACTCCACAAATACCAATGAAGTTGCATAGAGGACAGGAGGAGGCAGGCTAATAAAGGAAAGGGCAGAACCTAATTGGACATTAAGGGTGTACCGGCCCTTTAAATCTTAAAACGCCAGCACGCGTGCCGACCCGGTGCCGCGGACAGAACAGGAGTTAGGACTGGTGAATAGCAGGGAGGCAGGGTACAACCACGCATGGGGTCCAGTGTATGGGCCGGTACTCAGCCCGCGACACAGACTTCAGCTTGGGTTGTGACACTTATCAATATGCAATCAAAGTTCTCGGTGGGAAAAGTCCTTTAAGTAAATGATTGTTTGGTGATGACTTTCCAGTAAACAGATATTATGCTATGTCTAGAAGGCTGAGGTGCCATGCTGTGGACATAACCACGACCGCCAATGTTGGTGACATCATGATTTCTCTGAAAAACTCATGCAACCATTGGTGGCCACAGATTCTTCCACCTGGGACTACAAACACCATTTCTAAAGTAAAGAAATAGAAAGTAAAAGTGATACGGTGACTGTATTTAAACGGGACCTGTGACCTCTCCTGACACCTGTGACATCTCCAGACACCTGTGACCTCTCCTGACACCTGTGACCTCTCCTGACACCTGTGACCTCTCCTGACACCTGTGACATCTCCAGACACCTGTGACCTCTCCAGACACCTGTGACCTCTCCTGACACCTGTGACCTCTACTGATACCTGTGACCACTCCTGATACCTGTGACATCTCCTGACACCTGTGACATCTCCTGACACCTGTGACCTCTCCAGACACCTGTGACCTCTCCTGACACCTGTGACCTCTACTAATACCTGTGACATCTCCTGACACCTGTGACCTCTCCTGACACCTGTGACCTCTCCAGACACCTGTGACCTCTCCTGACACCTGTGACCTCTACTAATACTGTACTCTCCTCACCTGTGACCTCTCCTGACACCTGTGACCTCTCCTGACACCTGTGACCTCTCCTGATACCTGTGACCTCTCCTGACACCTGTGACCTCTCCTGACAGATCCGTTCTCGTAAATCCTTCTGTTCCCCATGAAATAACAATTCTGGAGCCCCTTCTCTTATATCTCTATGTTGTGCTGTTCCGCTGTTATTCCACATGGAAATGTGTCACTGAATCAGTCAGCTGGGTGTTACCAATTGGGGACGTGTCCCTGCACATACTGACTGTCAGCACTGATTGGACAATGTCAGACTGTGCAGGGACACGCCCCCAATTGGTAACACCCAGCTGACAGATTATAGATGATTCCTAGAGGGAATAACAGGGGAACCGCACAGCATAGAGCGTAATGGAAAGATGCTCCAGAATTGTTATTTCATGGGGAACAGAAGGATTTACTAAAACTAACATGTCATGAATGGCCTGAGGTCCTCTTCAAAGGTGTTTGTGAGATTTTTAACAATTCACTACTGTCCAGAACTGCTCTAAAATAAAAAAAACTGTACTCACCCTTGCAGCAGCTGCTACACCAGCACAGAGTGCAGGGGCCCCTGGACAGGAATAGTATATGGGCTCACAATGGGCTACACTGTATATATAGACTAATGTAATTTGTTATATATTTGTGTGTTTCATACCTTTATTTTTATCATTCTGTAAATGGAATTGAATAGGGATGTTCCTTTGCTAACATCATCCCTTACTACTGCAAACACTATTGTAGCACTGGCTGACCTGCTGACAAGTACGCAGGCGCGCTAGTTAGGCAGCCGTCACTGCTATATTGTAGCCGACCACCCGTGTCCTGAAACGTATTGTCAAATTACTCTGTATAGTTTAACACTGCAATTAGGGAGGGCTGTGGGTATCTACAGTGTAGAAGCTCTAACTGTCTGTTGATTAGCGCGCATGCGCACTAGTTAGGGGGTTGTCACTGTTATATTGTAGCTGTCTACTGATCTCCCCGAATGCATTGTCAAACTGCTCTGTATAGTGTAACACTGAATTTAGGGAGGGCTGTGGGTGGCTACAGTATAGAAGCTCCAGCCTGCCTGTTGATTAGTGCGCATGCGTGCTAGTTAGGCAGCCGTCGCTGTCATATTTTAGCCGCCCACCCTCCTCCCAAAACGCATTGTCAAATTACTCTGTATAGTGTAACACTGCAATTAGGGAGGGCTGTGTCTGGCTATAGTGTAGAAGCTCCAGCCTGCCTGTTGATTAGCGCGCATGCGCACTAGTTAGGGGGTCGTCGGTGTTATATTGTAGCTGTCCACTGATCTCCCCGACTGCATTGTAAAATTACACTGTATAGTATAACACTGAATTCAAGGAGGGTGGTGGATGGCTACAGTGTAGAAGCACCAACTGTCTGTTGATTAGTGCGCATGCGCACTAGTTAGGGGGTTGCCTCTGTTATTATGTAGCTGCCCAAACGCATTGTCAAATTAAACTGTATATTGTAACACTGCAGTCAGGTAGGATTGTGGATGGCTACAGTGTAGAAGCTATAGGCTGCCTGTTGATTAGCGCGCATGAGCACTTGTTAGGTCGTCGCTGTTATATTGTAGCTGTCCACTGATCTCCCCGAATGTATTGTCAAACTACTCTATATAATGTAGCACTGCATTTAGGGAGGGCTGTGTGTGGTTACAGTATAGTATAGTATAGAAGCTCCAACCTGACCGTTGAATAGCGCGTGTGCGCACTAGTTAGGGGGTCGTTGCTGTTATATTGTAGTGGCCCACCACTCTCCCCGAATGCATTGTCAAACTGCTCTGTATAGTGTAATGCTGTGTTCAGGGAGGGTTGTGGATGGCTACAGAATAGAAGCTCCACCCTGCCTGTTGATTAGCGCGCATGCGCACTAGTTAGGGGGTTGTCACTGTTATATTGTAGCCGCCCACTGCTCTCCCCGAATGCATTGTCAAACTACTCTGTATAGTGTTACACTGCAATTAGGGAGGACTGTGGCTGGCTACAGACTAGAAGCTCCAACCTGCCTGTTGATTAGCGCGCATGTACACTAGTTAGGAGGTCGTTGCTGTTATATTGTAGCCATCCACTGCTCTCCCCGAATGCATTGTCAAACTACACTGTATAGTATAACACTGAATTCAGGGAGGGTGGTGGATGGCTACAGTGTAGAAGCCCCAACCTGCCTCTTGATTAGCGCGCATGTGCACTAGTTAGGAGGTCGTTGCTGCTATATTGTAGTGGCCCACCACTCTCCCCGAATGCATTGTCAAACTGCTCTGTATAGTGTATCGCTGTGTTCAGGGAGTGCTGTGGATGGCTACAGTGTAAAAGCTCCAACTGCCTGTTGATTAGCGCGCATGCGCACTTATTAGGGGATCGTCGCTGTTATATTGTAGCCGCCACCACTCTCCCTGATCGCTTTGTCAAACTGCTCTGTATAGTGTAACACTGCGTTCAGGGAGGACGATGGGTGGCTACAGTGTAGAAGCTTCCGCCTGCCTCTTGACTAGTGCGCATGCACACAAGTCAGGAGGCCGTCAGTGCTATTTTGTAGCCACCCACTGCCCTCCCCAAATGCATTGTGAAACTGCTCTGTATATTGTAACACTGCGTTTAGGAAGGGAGGTGGATAGCTAAAGTGTAGAAGCACCAGCCAGCCTGATGACTAGTGCGCAAGCGTGCCAATCACGTGGCCGTCATCGCTATAGTGTAGCCACCCACAGTCCTCCCTGAATGTACTGTCAAACTAAACTGAAAAGTACAACACAGCAATCAAAGAGGGCGGTGGTCAGCTACACTATAGCAGTGACAGCCTCTTGATTATCGCGCATGCGCACTGGTCAGCTGGCGCTTCTATACCTCATCCCTGCATACACAGTAGTAAGGGATGACGTTCCAAGAGGAAAATCCTTACTGAATGTTATATAAATGGGTGAAATACACAAATACATAACACATTATATCAATAAAGTCTACCCCACAAAAGAAAAGACCAGGACAAGCTCTTTAATTTTGGCTTGTGGGATTGATTGTTTGATTGGTTTTTTTTGATACATTATGAGCAATCTGGATATGTTACCATTCTGTTACATAATTTCTATGACTGTTCTATATACTTTGTACCTTGTATTCACATTTATTGTCACCTCTACAAAAAAAATTCAATAAATTCATAAGTGCAAAACAAAAAAAAAACATTAAAAAAATAAAAAATTGAAAAAATTCTGAACACGGTCTTAAAGAAACAAAAACAAACACAAAGGCCCCTTCTAAGATGTGATGCAAGAGAGTTCAAGATTTTCGATAAGTAGTGAATTTGGAGAACGGTTACAGCCAGTAGTTATTTATGGGCTTCATTTTCTGGTGTTTGTAGAAGGAAGTGATAACGAAAGAGAGAAGGAAACGGGTCAAGGAAGAAAAATAGACGGAGAATAGGAAATATGTTTCAGATAAGTGTCTCGTCTTGTGGGGGCAGTACAGACGTGTACGGCTCAGGGGAAGCCCAGACGGCCAGTGGCTGCTTCTCTGTATAGAAGGGTATGTTCACTTGCAAAGCAAGGGCAGAGAAATTTCCATAGGAGACAATTCACGGAATTTCCCAAAACTAAATCCACAGCCAGGGCCGTTTCTAGGCTAAATTGTGCTCAGGACGGGAGAAAAAATCCCCTCCCCCCCCCACATCTACATGTTGTGCCCGGTCATGACGCATGGAATCACATAAAGTAGTTCCAGACCGACCTCATTTTATAAACCTTACTTACCAGACGCCCCTTTACACGCTTTCTGAGATGGGGACCTCTGTTAGCCTCCTTACTAATTGGGCCCTCTTAACCCTTCTTCCTTACCAGGCCACATATTACTCTCTTTTCCCTCTGGGGCCCCCCTTTAGCCTCCTTCTTCTTCGGCTCCCATTTACCCTCTTTTCTTACTGGGGCCCCCCTGTAGCCTCCCTCCTCACCAGGCCCGCTTTATCCTTTTTCCTTACTGGGATCCCCCTTTAGCCTCCTTACTGACCGGGCCCTCCTTTACCCCTCTTTCTTATAGGGGCCCCCTTTACCCTCTTTCCTAACTGGGGCACCCATTACCCTCATTTCTTACTGGAGCCCCCTTTACCCTCTTTTCTTACTGGGGCCCCACTTTACCCTCTTTTCTTACTGGGCTCCCATTTACCCTCTTTTTGACTGGTTCCTCCTTTAGCTTCCTTCCTCATCGGCCAGTCTTTACCCTCTTTTCTTACTGGGGCCCACCGTTAGCTTCTTTCTTCACCAGGCCCCCTTTACCATCCTTCCTGACCAGACCCCCTTTACCCTTCTTCTTTTCTGGGATCCCCCTTTAGCCTCCATCCTGGCCGGACCCCTATTACCCTCCATCATTATGGGGGTCCTCCTTTACCTTCCATACTGACCGGACCCTCCTTTACCCTTCTCCCTTAAAGGGGCAATATTTACCCTCTTTCCTGACAGGATCCCACATTACCCTCCTTTCTGATTGGGTCTCTTTACCCTCCTTCCTTACTGAGGCCCCCTTTACCCTCCTAGCTAATTGGGGCTCCCTTTAGCCTTCTTTCTTAACAGGCCCTTTATTCTCCTTTCTGACTGGACCCTCCTTTACCCTCCTTTCTGACTGTGACTCCCTTTTTACCCTCCTTTCTAAACGAGCCCTCTACTACCCTCCTTTCTGAACGAGCCCTCTACTACCCTCCTTTCTGAACGAACCCTCTATTATCCTCCTTTCTGTCCAGGCACATTTTCCTTTTCCATACTACACGCCGCTTTGAATGCTATAGCGTTTCCTCGCACTCCGTTATTCTACAATTTTTTTAAGGCTTTTTTATTTTTTTTTAGCTATCAAGGAAAATGATAACAAAAAATGATAAAAAAATCTGTATTTCACATTTTTCTTTTTTACATTAAAAATAGTGCCAAAGTAAGTTTTAAAATATTTCAGTCAAGGACATTCATATATAGCTGATGTAAAGGTTTAAGGTCACAGGGGGCAGGGCTAAAAATTGTACTTCGGGCAGTTTATTTTTTTATTTTTTTTTATTTCTCTGTTTTAATTTTATTCTATTTATTTTATATATTGTGCCCCCATTAGGTCAGAAAAAACTAATGGGGGAATTTTTACATAATTTTTTTTTTTTTGGGGTGGGTGATCTCTGTAACTGGGACTGATATATTAGCCTCAATGACAGTGGAAAATACAGGAGGTATTGCAGCCTCCAGCACTGATTTCAGAGCTGGGCTGGATAAGACACAGCAGCTCCTGCAGCTACAGAGCTCCGACAGATGATTGCTGGGTTGGGAAGCAGAGAAACAGGAGGCTTCTTGCTAATATGTATATACAGGGTTTATTGAGTCGTGTATACACAATGATCGAGAAGGTAATGATGGTAATAAACTGTACCTGACCACACCATGTATGCAGCTCCAAATATGTATCAAATCTATACTAAAATGTGCAAATTTTGTTGCAGATTCGTTGCTGCAGATTTTCATTGTGAATTATGTAAACAAGGAATAGGTTAAAAAACCACATTTGTAGATATTTTTCAGGATCCACAGTGATTCTGCAGCAAAATCTGCAACTAAACAGTGCTAATTTGGATTTTGCTGCAAATTTTGATTTCCCTAGGAACTTCTGGATCTGCTACATAAATTAGCATGCTGTGGATATAAGATTCACACTGCAGGTCAATATTCATGTAGATTTCATGCAGCATGTGGATATGATTTCTTAAGGGATCTGCTGAGGATTTTAATGAGGATTTTATTGCAAATTTTTCTTCATTGAATTCAATGGGAGAAGGCAGAGTCTGCTTGAAAATTTGCAATTAAACCTCTCCTGTGGATTTTGGCTTCTACCCTTGCAATAAGATCTACAACTGATCCAAGACAAAATCTGCATAAAAATCCACAGCAGATCCTCCCAGTATGAATATAAACTAAATGTGGGCCCCTAGACATGGCAAGTGTGGGGCTGTTTTTTAGGGAGAAAGGTAAAGACCGTGGCAGAGTGCAAGATTTATGTGCAGTGATTGTAGAATGGGCTCAGGAATCAACACCACTGGTTGGCCCCAAAGAGTCAGCTCCACTGGTGGCTCCAAAAATCAACTCCACTGGTGGCCCCAAGAATCAACTCCACTGGTGGGCCCCAAGAATCAACTCCACTGGTGTCTCCTAAGAATCAACTCCACTGGTGGCCCCAGGAATCATCTCCACTGGTGGGCCCCAAGTATCAACTCCACTGGTGGGCCCCAAGTATCAACTCCACTGGTGGCCACAAGAATCAACTTCACTGGTGGCCCCAAGAATCAACTCCACTGGTGAACCCCAAGAATCAACTCCACTGTGGGCCCCAAGAATCAACTCCACTGGTGGGCCCCATTAACAACTGCACTGGTTGGCCCCAAGAATCAACTCCACTGGTGGAATCCAAGAATTAACTCCACTGGTGGGCCCCAAGAATCAACTCCACTGGTGGCCCCAAGAATCAACTCCACTGGTGGGCCCAAGAATTAACTCCACTGGTGGCTCCAAGAATCAACTCCACTGGTGGGCCCCAAGAATCACCTCCACTATCGGGCCCCATGATTCAACTCCACTGGTGGTCCCCAAGAATCAACTCCACTGGTGGTCCCCAAGAATCAACTCCACTGGTGGGTCCCAAGAATCAACTCCACTGGTGGACCCCAAGAATCAGCTCCACTGGTGAGACCCAAGAATCAGCTCCACTGGTGGGCCCCAGAATCAACTCCACTGGTGGTGCCCAAGAATCAACTCCATTGGTGGGCCTCTAGAATCAATTCCACTGATGACCCCAAAAATCACTCAACTGGTGAGCCCCAAGAATCAACTTCACTGGTGGATCCCAGGACTAAACTCCACTGGTGGGCACCAGACAATCAAGAACCAGACAGTGTAAGAGCCAATTCACATGGTTTAATTTGACCTAGATATTAGTGAATTCTGCAACCAAATCCACTTGTTGAAGTGTTTTCCACATGTAGAACCTCATTCAATGGGATTAATCCATGTCCAAATCTGCACCGAAATTAATTGTGGAAATCTGTTGATGAAATTTTCCTAGAGGATGCACACAAATTTATGTCATAAGAACTTACCCAAACTAGGCAAATTACGTTCCATCCCTGTCTATCCCAACAAGCTTTCTCACTTACCCTGAACCCACGGTTCACTCCATAGATGAAGCCACAGTCATGGAGTCCATGGGATGAGAATTTAGGTGGCAAAAAGAGCATATAATTCATTGGAGGACACTCACTCTACAAATCTAAAAATGTCAATCAGGGACCAAAAGGACTAGCCACTGGGTCTTGTCCCTTAATGATCCCTAGTCTGGTGAACCATCATGACAATGTAGTATCCCACAAGGAGAAAACTGCGGTTTGGCCAATACAGAAGACAACAAAAGAGGTTTTACCGCCATAGATATGCCATCAAAGTTTAATAGGTGCAGGTCCCACCTCTGCGTCCCACACCTATCTCAGGAACGAGTCTACGAAAGTTACAGAGCAGACTGGAGAGTTGCTTGCGCTTGCGCAGTTACTCTCCATTCTATTCTATGGGAGTTCCAAGCAGAGCTAAACAGTCCGCTCACCAGTACTCGGAACTCCCATAGAATAGAATGGAGAACACAGCGCTGCCCTGTACTGGGAACTCCCATAGAACAGATGGAGAACACAGCGCTGCCCTGTACTGGGAACTCCCATAGAATAGAATGGAGAACACAGTGCTCCCCTGTACTGGGAACTCCCACAGAACAGAATAGAGAACACAATGCTCCCCTGTACTGGGAACTCCCATAGAACAGCATGGAGAACACAGCGCTCCCCTGTGCTGGAAACCCACATGGAACGGAATGGAGCAAACACAGCGCTCCCCTGTACTGGGAACTCCCATAGAGGAGAATGGAGCAAACGCAGCGCTCTCCTGTACTGGGAACTCCCATAGAACAGAATGGAGAACACAGTGCTCCCCTGTACTGGAAACTCCAATAGAACAGAATGGAGAGTAACTGTGCAAGCGCGACCAACTCTGCAGTCCACTCTGTAACTTTTGAAGGTCCGATCTCGAGATAGGTGCGAATCCCAATTAGACTTTGATGGCATATCTTAAGGATATGCCATAATAAAGTCTATGGTGGTAAAACTGCTTTAAGCCTCAATGTTTTCACCTATGGATTTGACAGACTCCCCCACCTTTCGGGATTGGGAGAGGTAAATTAACAATCTTCAAGGAAACTTATCTGACACACCGACCTCCTCCAAACAGGATGAACTATGGAGACCTCCTGCCATAAGCTCTTATCCTCCCAAAACATCCCATGACTCAGATGTTTTTAATGGGTCCTTCAACCTTGAATACTATCCATCACTGGTTGTCTGGTGTCATAGACTCCAGTGAAAAAAAAAAAATTAACATCTGGTTATTTTTTCCTTTTTAACATGATTTAGTTTATATCTACTTTTGATACAAAAGTGAGGATGCTGCGGCCCCATTCACATCTTGTTGTTTGCTCCTGTTCATGGCTAATACCAACAAGAACTACGTTTGCCCTATTAATGTCTATGGGCAGATTACGCCCCCGCCAGAGTATCTGTCTAGATAAAAAAAATTTTTCCTTCCACGCCTTACAAGAGCCATAACTAACTACATATCCATCTACATAGACATACAGGGGCTCGTTTTTTGCGGGACAAGATGTCCTTTTGTAATGGTGTCATTGACCGTGGCCTATAATGTACCGGTGAAAATGTAGAAAAAATTCTAAGTTGGGTTAAATGAAAAAAAAAAAGCTTAATTGCACCATGTTTGTTGGGGTTTTTTTTTATGGCGTTCACTCTTCTGTATGAATGATGTGTGATCTATATTCTGCAGAATTATATCATTCCGGGGACACCAAATATGTAGGGTTTTCGTTATGTTTTAGTACTTTAAAAAAAAAAAAATTAAACCATTCTCTCTCTCTTAACCATTTTCCACCACCAATAACTATTTTGTCTTTCCACCTATGGACCTGGGCGAGGGCTCGTTTTTTGCGGGCTGAAGTTTAGCTTTTATTAGTAACTTTTTTTGGACAGATGTGACTTCTTATTCCAATTTTTAGGGGACGTGAATTTTGGCATTTAAAATTTTGTTTTTCTTCTTTAGTGTTCGGCGTACGAAACGAATGATGTCATATTTTAATAGATCAGACTTTTACGGACGCGGCGATACCGATTATGTGTAACGTTTTTGTTTTAGTTTCTTATTTGGAAAATGGCAAAAGTGATCACAGGTTACCGATTGGTGAACACGGTGGATGGAAGCCTTGCGAAGGTTTTTATGGCCACTATATCTCCCATCTAACCACTTCCTACCCCAGAGAGGAAGTGGTACAACCACCATCTTTGTTAACCCTTCTACATTGTTCATGATGCAGAAGGGTGTTCAGATGATCGCGCCCCCCAAGTGGTCAAGCACTCTAAGGGGGTCTCAGTGTTAAGGCAAGAAAATATATTTATGTTTAGAAGTTTAATATATATATATATATATATATATAATATATATATATATATAATATATATATATATATTTTTTTTTTTTTTTATTTTATTTTCTTCTTTTCAAATCAGCCCTTTTTTGCCATTTTACAAATAATAATAAAAAAAAATCCATGTGTAACTGGTGTCATTTTGGACACGAAACGCATTTTCCTTTCTGACTACAATAAAAAGGGGTTGTTTAGAATATCCACAAGTCCAGCCCAGTCTATTGGGTCAGCACTCGTAAGGTTGGGATCATCTACTGATCTCATCTCTATATATGGAACAGTCAATAACATTAGGAAGTGTAGCTTGTCCGGCAGAATGAACTTGACAAAAAAAGAAAAAAAAAAAAATGTGTGGTCATAATATTATGGCTCTTGGTTTGTAAGGGGTTCAACGACTCTCTAAACCGTATTTCCAATTTCATTTTCTAAATATGACATTCCTTCGTTTTCTCTCTAACGGTCTTTTCAGACTGAGCCCTCCCACCACACTTCCTGGGCTTTTCCTCTTCCTACACCGCTTACCTGTGCTCTGGCGCCACCAGTAGGCAGAATGATGAATTAAGAACCTTATTCATCATATAAGGTTCTTAAAGGGGTTGTCTCACTACAGGGATCGCTGCTTTTTAATGTTAAAGATCTTGCAAAATCAAGTCACTTTGCAATATGTGTCCATTACCAGTGTCCTACCTATTCCTAGATATCCCCTCTTGTATGGGCTGCACCAGCTCCTCAGGTTGCTATAGCAACAGACCTGTTTGATCTCTCCTGATAGGCTGCCAGCACTGGTCACTATAGCTACAGACTTGTTTGATCTCTCCTGATAGGCTGCCAACACTGCTTGCTATAGCTACAAACCTGGTGTCCTCAGCAGCTCCTCACTACAGGCCAGTAAATTCAAAATGAAACTGAAAAAACAGGACTGAGATAAGATGAATCGATTAAGTGAGACAACCCCTTTAACCGAAACACATCAGTGTGGACGCTACAATGCCTTCCTATTACCATTAGTCTTTATCGGGAGTGGATGATTAAGATATAAATAAAGAATTTTTATATTCTTTGGAAATCCCTGCTTGAATTTTGCGGATAGCTTTAGTGGAAGCTTGCCACCTATCAGTTCTAGTAGAACTTCTCAAATTTTTAAAACTCGAACCGAACCGAACATTTTACTGTTCGTACGAGTAAAGTTCTAGTTCAACATGCAATTTATAGTTTCGTTTTCTGTGGCTTTCTGCCCTTTTGGAGGCCATCCAATCAGTGCAGAACACCATTTTCAGCTCACTCCCTGTACTGTACAGACTGCTCTTAGTTAGATAGCATCTTCCTCTCCATAGACAGCAATAGTTAGGGAGATTGGTATTGCTGGCTGCATCTTTCCCACACCCAGAAGCTGTTATTTGGTGACATTTGCAGGCTCACATAACACCTAACTCTCATATACATGGATATACATTATACAGAGTGCTCATAGTTAGATAGCATTCTCCTCTCCATAGACAGCAATAGTTAGGGAGTTTGGTTTTGCTGGCTGCATCTTTCCCACACCCAGAAGCTGTTATTTGGTGACATTTGCAGGATCACATAACACCTAACTCTCATATACATGGATATATATATTATACAGAGTGCTCATAGTTAGATAGCATTTTCTTCTCCATAGAGAGCAATAGTTAGGGAGTTTGGTATTGCTGGCTGCATCTTTCCCACACCCAGAAGCTGTTATTTGGTGACATTTGCAGGATCACATAACTCCTAACTCTCATATACATGGATATATATTATACAGAGGGCTTGGATTTGCTAAATCACACTCAGTGCCCAAAAGTTCTGTTTTTGCAGTTTTGGGGGTTCAGTAATTGTATAACGCACCGTCTCCAAATCTCCCATGTATCAAATGGGCTTTTGGGCCCCCTCAGAATGAAGGGCCCTGTAGCAGCTGCTACTGCCGCACCTCCTATAGCTACGCCCCTGCTTGCAAGCCGTCCTCATCTTTTCAGTTCGCCATTGAAAGGAATGAAGTATTTTAGCCTCAGTTTTTTTCTGCCAAATTTTCTTCCCTAAGTTGTTCCACGTCTCCAGGTTACTGTTATGGATGGTGATTCCAGCTTCTCCTCACCTGTGTAGGTATAAGAATTACCCAGAACATCTTCTCCCATTGACTTTAATGGGGTTCGAGTTCTAATAGAACTTCGAACCGAACTCATATAAGTTCGAGGTTCTGATCGAACTAGAACTTTTTACTGTTCGCTCAACACTAGTCTTTGTTTCCTTTTTACATAATCCTAACCATAAATTGGGGTTTTCATTGTCATTCTAAACCTAATCCTGACTGTAACCATAACCCTAACCCTAAATTGGGGTTCTTTCACTGGGTTTCAATGGGATACCTTGGGCCCTTGGGCCTTGAGTTTAACACATGTGATTCTCATAGACCCAAGTATTTACAATGTTACTCAATGTACAATACTTCTTCATATAAGTGGTTAATTTTTTCTTGAAGTTGAAGAGCGGTGTTGAGTTGAAAGGAGACACAATCTGTCAATTATTAGTAGTACTATTTATTTTAAAGCATCATTGATTCCAGGGCGCTGTACATTCAAAAAGGGAGGTTACATATGTCAAACAAGTATAATGATAACAGTGAATGACTTATGACTGGCACAGATGGAGTGAGGACCCTGCCCGCGAGGGCTTACAATCTACAGTGGAGGAGGATAGAGTCAGAGGGTGAGGGGCAGACATGTTTTTGGGTTAGCACAGTGGCTGCTAGGTTATAGGCAGTCTTGAAGAGATGGGTTTTCAGGTTGCTTTTGAAGCTGGTGAAAGTGGAGGAGAGTCTGATGTGTTGGGGCAGTGAGTTCCAGAGTGTGGGGGAAGCATGGGAGAAGTCTTGGAGACGGTTATGTGAGGAGGGGATAAGGGGAGAGCAGAGAGGAAGGTCCTGTGAGGAGCAGAGGTTGCATGAGGGGAGATATCTGGAGATTAAGGCAGATATGTATGGAGGGGAGAGGTCATGGAGAGCCTTGTATGTCAGGGTAAGCAACTTGAAATAAATTCGCTGGGCAATGGGAAGCCAGTGAAGGGATTGGCAGAGGGGAGAGGCAGAGGAGTAGCGAGGAGAGAGGTGAATCAGACGGGCAGCAGAGTTAAGGATAGTTTAGAGGGGAGTGAGGGTGCTAGCTGGGAGGCCACAGAGAAGGATGTTGCAGTAGTCTAGGCGGGAGATGACAAGGGCAGGGACCAGCATTTTTGTAGAGTCGAAGTTGAGGAATGAGCGGATGCGAGAGATGTTTTTTAGGTGGAGGCTTCAGAATATAGCCGGGTAGTCAGCTCGTAGCAAAAGTAGAAATTTATTGATTGACATACATAAAAGTAAGTATCAAATATAGTAGAAAATACATGCGCGGTTGAAGTGCAAGTATTTTCTACTATATTTGATACTTACTTTTATGTATGTCAATCAATAAATTTCTACTTTTGCTACGAGCTGACTACCCGGCTATATTCTGAAGTCTAAAGTGAAGTGGAGTTGCGGAGCTCCTAAGCAGGGTAACTAGTGGCCAACACACGAATTCTACCTACCAGTTATTATATGAACTTTTAGGTGGAGGCGGCAGCAGAGGTGAGGGTTTGGATGTGCGGCTTGAAGGACAGAAAGGAGTCGAAGATTATCCCAAGGCAGCGGACCTGTGGTGCTGGTGAGAGAGTGTAGCCATTGACTGTGATAGAGAGATCGGGTGGAGGGATGGAGGGGGACGGTGGAAAGATGATGAATTTGGTTTTATCCACACTTAGTTTTAGGAGACGGGAAGAAAAGAAGGAGGATATGGACCAGAGGCGTAACTTGAAGCCCCTGGGCCCCAGTGCAAAAAGTGAAATGGGCCCCCCATTTACAATGTGCTACTTAAAATGCTAGAGTATTCTTATGTGGCAGAAGGGCTTTTGGGCCCCTTCAGGCTGCAGGGCCCGGTTGCGACTGCTACCTCTGCACCACCTATAGCTACGCCCCTGATATGGACGATAGACAGTCAGGGATCCGGGAGAGTAGAGAGGGAACATCTGGGCCGGAGATGTAGATTTGTGTGTCCTCAGCATATAGATGGTAGTGAAAGCCATATGGAGCTGACCCAGGCCAAGAGTGTAGATAGAGAAGAGTAGTGGGCCCAGGACAGACCCCTGGGGGACACCAACAAAGAGAGGCCGGGGGGAGGAGGAGGAGCGAGAAAGAGAGACGCTGAATGTCAATTCCCACTTGTTACTTTGTATCTACTCGTTCTTGTTTTGCACTTTGTACATTTCTTTCTGATACATGAAATATCCAGCTACTGATCCGGCTACCGGGTAATCCTCAAGTTATTTGCTGATGTTCCACCTTCACACAAATGACTGCAACCAATTATTTGGGAAGCCTCCTAATAAGAGATAAGGACCAAGGCACAGATGGATCCTACACAGAGGTCCGGTCAGTAGTTTAATGAAATGAACAAGATTAGGCGAAAAGTCCCATTGTTTAAACTGGAGTCTAGACCGGTCTTATCTACAGACAACACTGAGGGCTTGTGGGAAGTGTGATAACAAGCCTATCTCTACAGCCCCCATTTACATGGCTTAGGTTTGTATTGAATCAGTGATAATCTGTGGTCGCTGACTCGTTAACCATGAAAATAAAGAGAAATAATATGATTAAAAATGAACAACTCATTAACTCACAGATTACTCCGGTGCACTAACCTCCTGAGCCGCTATAATGATAGCCAGTATCAAGGAACAATGGACACCGACCAACAATTAAAGGGAATGCGTCATCAAAACATGAGTCATTAAGTCCCATTTTTATGTTAAACACATTTTTTAGGAATTTTTGGTTGTTTTCTTTTTTTTATTTTTCATATCACTTTCAATATTTTTTAATAATTCTTAAGTCTTGCAGTTCTCACTTTGGCCACTAGGCCTTGTTTGCGCTGCTTTAACAGCAGTCAGAGAGATGCTTTACAGTAGCTTCATGCACATAGGAGACTTAAGACTGACTCAGTCCCATTGACTTCTACAGGAGAGTTTTCTAGTCATGCTCTGTGACCTGGGAAGAAGTCACCGTGCAGGGAAGTGAAAGGGTGAACTGTGACTATCTCCTCTTGTGACCAGTGGATCCTGTGTTATCTATTCACACTGGTGTCTCCTTTCAGTTTGACCCTCTTTGTGCTGATAATGAGCAGACAACAGAGAATTTTTCTGTACAGAACAGGAAGTGTCTGACTATTATTAGGCTTTACAGTAGCTTCATGCACATAGGAGACTTAAGACTGACTCAGTCCCTTTGACTTCTATTGGAGAGTTTTCTAGTCATGCTCTGTGACCTGGGAAGAAATCACCGTGCAGGGAGGTGTAAGGGTGAACTGTGACTATCTCCTCTTGTGACCTGTGATCCTGTGTTATCTATTCACACTGGTGTCTCCTTTCAGTTTGACCCTCTTTGTGCTGATGATGAGCAGACAACTGAGAATCTTTTTGTACAGAACAGGAAGTGTCTGACTATTATTAGGTTTTACAGCAGCTTCATGCACATAGGAGACTTAAGACTGACCCAGTCCCATTGACTTCTATAGGAGAGTTTTCTAGTCATGCTCTGTGACCTGGGAAGAAATCACTGTGCAGGGAGGTGAAAGGGTGAACTGTGACTATCTCCTCTTATGACTGGTGGATTCTGTGTTATCTATTAACACTGGTGTCTCCTTTCAGTTTGACCCTCTTTGTGCTGATAATGAGCAGACAACAGAGAATCTTTCTGTACAGAACAGGAAGTGTCAGACCGTTATTAGGCTTAGTGGCCAAAGTGAAAACTGCAGGACTTAAGAATTATTAAAAATATTGAAAGTGATATGGAAAATTAAAAAAATAACCAAAAATTCTTAAAAAATGTGTTGAACATAAAAATGTGAGTTAAACAATGTCATTTATATGACACATTCCCTTTAAATGGTTCAATTAGAATTGAGGGATTTCTGTAATGATATTGGCAGTGTCGTCTTAACAGCATTATGGGACCCCCGGGAAAAGCAGTGCAGAGGGCACTGCCCAAATACATGACATCACACCAGGCCATGCCTATAGCTATGTCCAAACATGACACCACATGAAGCCACACCTTTTACCACCTGTAAGCACACCCCTATCATTATGTTACGTTTCAGGACATCCCGATGACGTCTTGTAGGCAGCCTGATGTCTATAAGGCTAATGGCAAGGCAGGAAGCTGACGGCTCCCTTCTACACCAGCTTGCGACCTACAAGACTGATTGGCAGGGCAGAGAGCTGATGGCTTACTGCTCCACCAGACTGAAGCCTACATGACTAATGGTATGGCAGGGAGCTGACGGCTCCCTTCTCCATTAGTCTGTGACCTACAAGACTAATTGGCAGGCAAGGAGTTGATGGCTTCCTGCTCCACCAGTCTGTAGCCTACAAGACTAATGGCAAGGCAGGGAGCTGATGGCTTCCTGCTCCATCAGCCTGCAGCTTACAAGACTAATGTCAAGGCAGGGAGCTGATGGCTTCCTTCTCCACCAGCTTGCAGTCTACAAGACTAATGGCAAGGCAGGGAGCTGATGGTTTCCTGCTCTATTAGCCTGCAGCCTACAAGACTAATGGCAATGCAGGGAGCTGATGGCTTCCTACTCCACCAACCTGCAGTCTACAAGACTAATTGCATTTCTTGGGTCCCACTAGTAGAGTTGATTCTTGGGGACCACTAGAGGAGCTCCCAAATTTAGCCAAGTGCACACACACTCGGCTCTCACAAATGTCGCCCTCCTCATTCTCAGCTCACAGCTAGCAAAGAGCCAATCTCTGCAGTATACTTTGCTTCATGGGAGCACCTCTTGGGGCCACCAGTGGAGTTGATTCTTGGGGCCCACCAGTGGAGCTGATTCTTGGGGCCACCCGTGGATATGATTCTTGGGGTCCACCAGTGGAGCTGATTCTTGGGGCCACCAGTGGAGCTGATTCTTGGGGTCCACCAGTGGAGATGATTCTTGGAGCCACCAGTGGAGCTGTTTCTTGGGGCCACCAGTGGAGTTGATTCTTGGGGCCCACCAGTGGAACTGATTCTTGGGGCCACCAGTGGAGTTGATTCTTGGGGCCCACCAGTGGAGCTGATTCTTGGTGTCCACCAGAGGAGATGATTCTTGGGGTCCACCAGTGGAGATGATTCTTGGAGCCACCAGTGGAGTTGATTCTTGGGGCCACCAGTGGAGCTGATTCTTGGGGCCACCAGTGGAGCTGATTCTTGGGGCCACCAGAGGAGATAATTCTTGGGGTCCACCAGTGGAGATGATTCTTGGAACCCACCAGTGGAGCTGATTCTTGGGGCCACCAGAGGAGATAATTATTGGGGTCCACCAGTGGAGCTGATTCTTGGGGCCACCAGTGGAGCTGATTCTTGGGGCCCACCAGTAGAGTTAATTCTTGGGGCTCACCAGTAGAGCTTATTCTCGGGGCCCACCAGTGGAGTTGCTTCTTGGGGCCCACTAGTGGAGTTGATTCTTGAGGCCCACCAGTGGAGTTGATTCTTGGGGCCACAAATGGAGTCGATTCTTGGGGCCCACCAGTGGAGTTGATTTTTGGGGCCAACCACTGGAATTGATTGTCAGGGTCCACCAGTAGAGTTCTTTCTTTGGGCCCACCAGTAGTGTTGATTTTTGACAAACCATTGCAGTTGGTTCTTGGGTCCCACCACTGGAGCTGATTCTTGGGGCCTACTAATATAGTTCATTCCTTGGGCCCACAGAAGTGTTGATTTTTGACCCAGCAATGCAGTTAATTATTGGAGCCCACCAGTGTAGTTGATTCTTGGGTCCCACTAGTGGAGTTGATTCTTGGGGCCACCAGTGGAGTTGATTCTTGGGACCACCAGTGGAGTTGATTCTGGGAGCCCACCCTACAGCTACTATACATAACTGCACATGCCTCTTTCACTCTTCCTCTTGCTTTCTGCTTCTTTTAAAAGCAGCCCCAAGCCTCCCATGCCCAGGGGTCCACCATGCCCATGAGCCCACTGGGTAGTCTCCACTGCTCTCCTGTGGGCCAGCTCAATCCTGCCTCTGAATGTAATATCCAAACCTGATGTAAACCTCCCCTTAGCTATTCTCGTTCTGGTTACATGACTCTGTCGGAAAAGCAAGGTCACGGCATTACCCCAAGCGTAGCTCAACCATTATATTATAATTCTCCTACATTTTAAGAGCCCACCTGCGATAGAGCAGAATGACTATTGTAGCACATGATACCACTTAGAACAAGAGAGGTAGCATTGTGCGCCTACCCTGTGCCAGATCACTTTCAGGAACCCAAAATTTACGGACATAAATCTTCAGCTTCTAATGTGTCCAATTCTTCTTATTAATTGAGGTATAACAACCTTGTTTTTTCGCTGCCACGAAGGAGCAGGTGTTTCATTCCCAACAATGAACCACATGAAATAAATGAGTCATTAATTTGCAATAGTTACTAAATGCAACTCTAATTTTATCTATCACCGAGCCGGGTGTAAGAACAGCGAGGACTGTGCCAGGTTCTGCTTGGATTTACTGCATGCCCCAAGGGTGCCCACCTGTTCCCAATTACCACACACACCGAGTTTGGCTTTGGAGTGTTCATTCCTTCTCAAATCATTAGTCTCTGTGGGTAGAGAAAAAAAAAATCCCAAGTAAGAAGTGGTGCGCTGTATATAAAACTTTATACAATTTTCAATGATGTAAACTCAGAACGTGAAAAGTCAATTATAAGTCACTGTAGTTTTCTACAACGTTGCACGTTAAGGAGTAACAAAGCAGCAAAATCCATATGTGTTACACGTGGATCATGGTGCACATTCACTCTTTAGGTGATACAGTCTATATTGGAAAAAGTTGATGGGGTGTTCCCACCATGGACTGATCGCAAAGTGTTGGCTCTGATCACTGGGACCCACACCTATCTCAGGAATGGACCTCCGAAGTGTTGGCTACGAGCACTTGGACCCACATCTGTCTAGGGAATGGACCTCCGAAGTGTTGGCTACGAGCACTTGGACCCACATCTGTCTAGGGAATGGACCTCCGAAGTGTTGGCTATGAGCAATAGGACCCACACCTATCTCGAGAATGGACTTCCGAAGTATAGGCTACGAGTACTGGGACCCACACCTATCTCGAGAATGAACTTCCGAAGTATAGGCTACGAGTACTGGGACCCTCACCTATCTCGGGAATGGACCTCCGAAGTGTTGGCTACGAGCACTGGGACCCTCACCTATCTCAGGAATGGACCTCCGAAGTGTTGGCTACCAGCACTGGGACCCACACTTATCTCAGGAATGGACCTCCGAAGTGTTGGCTCTGATCACTGGGAACCCAAAAACTAATTTCTAGGAATGGGACCCCTCCACGGGGTAAAAGTTGGTTTGGGGCCCCCCACCCAAGGCCCCCTGGGAATCCCACTCCCCCAAACCCATCTCAGGAGTGGAAACCCCCGAAGTGTTTTTCAAAAAAGCACTTTTTACCCACATTTTGTTAGGGAAAAGAATCTCCCCAAAATGTTGGGTTCTTTACCCAAAAAGAGCCGCAACACCTATTTTTTGGGGGTTTGGGCCTCCCCAAGTGTTACTCCGACCACTTTGGAAAACCCCACCTTTTTTCGGGGAAAGGACCTCTTTAAGTGTTTCCTACGGGGCACTTTGGACCCCCATTCCCGGGCTTGGGAATGGACCTCAAAAAGGTTTGGTTTGGAAATTCCCTTGGGCCCCCAACTTCGGGACCCCCAAAACCCATCTCCAATTTGGGCCTCCCGGAAATGTTGCATAAAAACCACAGGGACCCACACCTATTTCGGGAACGGGCCTTTTAAAGTGTTGGCTCAGAATTTAGAGTAGTTAGCATTTTTGGGCCAAAAACTCCAATTTTTTCTACAGGGGGTTTGAAAAATTGGGGTGAAAAAAAAAAAACCTTTCCCCTTGGGACTATGATCTCCCCTGGACCAGAATGCCAACCTTCCAAAACCGACTTTCTATCCTGAGGGCAACCCTTTCATTTGGCCTGTTCCAAGGGGAAATGTGGGGCCCAAACCCATTTTTAGGAATGGGGAAATCCGAAAGTGTTTGGCTTTTTAGCAATAGGACCCCCACCCATCTTTGGGAATGGGAACCCCCCGAAGTTGTTTTGGGTACGAGTTACTTGGACCCAAAATTGTCTTGGGAATGGACCTCCCGGGAAGGGGGTTGGTCGGGGTACGAGCACTTGGAAACCCCCTCGGGCTAGGAATGGGGCCTCCAAAGGTTGGAAGTGTTTGGCCCCTTTTAGGGGACCCCAACCGAAAGGGGAACCCCCACCTTTCTCAGAATGGGCCCCTTTTTAAAGTGTTTTTTGGTTTTTGACACAAATTTTATCACAGGTTGGGGGTTTGAAATGGAAGAAGGGGAAATTTTAATGTAAAGGTTTGACTTTGGGTTGGAGAGTAAAACGCATGCGCGACCCACTCTCCGTTCTGAGACAAAATTTTTTTTGAGATAAAATGAAAGGCCAAACATTGGGCGACTCAAAATTTGGGAGCTAGTCCCCACTTGCCCCATGACTCTCCATTCTGTTTTATGGAAGTAAATAGGAAACTTCCCCCCCCCGAACAGGGAAAGGGAAAAGAAAGCCAAACGCTCACCTTTTACTGGGGAACCCATAGAACAGAATGGAGAACAAGCCCTCCCTGTATGGTGAAATCCCCCCAGAAAGAATGGGGAACAAAGCCCCTCCCCTGTACGGGAACTCCCCTAGAAAAGAATGGAGAACAACCCGGCCCCTGTACTGGGGGAAATCCCATAAAAAGAAAGGAGAACAAGTGCTTTCCCGGTTTGGGAAAATCCCCAAAAAAGAATGGGAGAAAAACAGGCCCAACCTTTTACTGGGAAAAAGCTCCCCCAAAAACAGAATGGAGAACCCCCGGCTCCCTTTTAATGGGAATCCCCTAGAACCCCGAATGGAGGGAAAACGGCTCCCCTGTCTAGGAATCCCTAGGGAAAAGAAAGGAGAACACAGGATTCCCCCTGTAAAAGGGGAAAAATCTGTCCCCAAAACAGAATTTGGGGAAAAACAGGGGCCTTTTCCCTGTATTTTCACGGGAAACCTTTTTCCCATCCCCCCGTTGGGGCCCCGGGTTTTTTCCCATGAGGGAAATCCCCCGAGGAAAAGGGTTTCCTCAGGGGCGTAAAAGAGAAGCCAGGGCCCCAAAGCAAAACTTTTTGGAATTGGGGCCCCCCGACCCGCCCCCCCCCCCCCCCCCCCCTCCGCCCCCCCTTTCCCCGACCCCGACCATGTACCCGGACCCTGTTGTTAGGTAAGTTTGGTTAATACAAAAGGGGCAAAAACCTCAATCTACATATCACCCTCAATTCTGCTACCAAACCAAAACCACTTAACCAAAAAACCCAAAATTACCAAAAAAACCCCCACTACATATGGGCCTTGATTATACCGCCAGAACATGACCCCAAAAAAATTTTCCCCCCCACATAGGACTGGAATAATACCCCTAAAACTATTAAATGATCAAATACACAAAGACCATAAATAAACCGCCATATAGTGCCCCATAGGGTAGACAAACCAGTGTACACCAGGCTCCCGCAAAACTGTATATTAAACCCCCATAAACAGTGGGCCATAAAATTGGGGGGGGGGAGGTACCCCGTGTACCCCAGGCTCTGCTGACAAATAAGTGATTTAAAAGTCAAATTACATCTTGTGACTCAAAAGGTGACCCTTTTCCTGAAAGAGGGCGTTGATTTTTTCCCCTTTTTTCTGTATCCCCATCCCAGTCATGATCCATCAGACATCTTCCCGACCCCTTGGGCCCTGGAGATTTAGACAAAAAATATCTTAGAAACCTGACTTTTTTTCCCGGCCCTGCCCCCCCGGCATATGGGGCCCCTTTACGGCAGGGGGGGTTTAGGTAGCTATAGGGACCCAACAGGGTAGAAAAGGGGGTTTGGTTTGGGCCCATAGGGGCCAAAAATAGGTAGGGTTTTAAAAAGGGAGCTAAAGGGGGCCCCATATAAATAGACAGGGGGCTTCCCCGGGGGGTTAAAAAAGGTAGGCAAGCTTTAGGGGGGTATAGGGGGTATATGGCAACAAGGGGTTTACGGGAGCTATAGGGCTTTTCAGCCAAGGGAGTCTTTATAGGGAGCGATTCCCAACCCGGGGGGTTTTCTAAAGGGAAGCTGGGGAGTCTAAAGGGGAGGCTTAGGGGGGGGGGCGGGGGTTAAAAAATACAAGCAAGGGTTTGGGGGGGATTTCACGCAGGCTTTGGGGGGTATAACAGGCCCGGGCTTTTGGGGGGTGGGTTTTACAGGTTGCAGGGGGGGTTTTGGGGGGGGTATAACAGCAAAAAAGGGGGCCCTTAAAGGGGGGTTGGTATATTTTGGGGGGGAACAGGCTTAGGGGGTATACAGGGGAGGCTTAAAGGGGGGTATAGGAGGGTTTTGGGGGTGTATAGGCCCGGCTTTGGGGGTTTTATTAGGCAGGCTTTCCGGGGGTGTATAGGGGCTGGCTAGGGGGGGGGTAAAGGCTGGCTAAAAGGGGTCTTGGGGGAATAGGGAGGCTTAGGGGGTGGGATTAGGCAGGCTTAGGGGTTAAGGCAGGGGCCGGGGGGGTATAGGCAGGCTAGGGGGGGTATAGGCCGGCCCGGGGGTGTTTAGGCCCCGGCTAGGGGGTTTTTAATTTTTTGCGCCCCCCCGGCCCCCAAGAACCCCCCCCATAAAAACCCGGCCTTTAGGGGGTTTTTTTTTTTTTTTTTTTATTTTTGCAGGCCCCCTTTTTTTTGGGGTTGTTTTTTTAGGCCCCGGGCCCAAATAGGGGTTGAACCCATAACCGGCCGGCTACCCCCCCCCCCCGGGTTTTTAAAACCCCCCTTTTTTAACCCAAAAAACCCCCCTTTTTTTATTTTTTTTCTGGGCTACCTTTTTCCCCTTTCAGGCTAGGGGGTGTGTAAGGCCCCCCAAAAAATCCTTTAGGGAGTATAAAAAAGGGAATTAAGGGGTTTGGGGGCCAACTTTGAAAAAAGAAAAAGCAGGGGATTAAAATGGGTGGGCCCCTGACGCGGGCCCCGGGGAAAAATTTTTTCATAGCCCCGGGCCCATCTCTGAGGTATTCCCCCGCCCCTTCCCAAAAAAGCCAAAACCTACTCCACCTAACTGCATAACGGGTTTGGAAGAAAGCCCGGTAGATGCCCTAATGGCCAGGTAGTAGCCCCCCATAACCAGTAGTTGGGCCCCTTACAGGGCAGGTAGATGCTCCCCCTTGTAGCCAAATAGATGCCCTCTCTGTACCCGGTAATAGCAATATTTGTAGCCAGGGTAGATGCCCCCCTTTGTCTAGCCAGGTAAATGCCCCCCATTGAGTTTGCCAGGCGTGCCCCCCATTTATTTCGCCAGGAGATGCCCCCATTGTTTTGCCAGTAGTGCCCCCATTGCGTTTGCGCCAGGTAGATGCCCCCTTGTTTGCCAGGAAGTGCCCCCTCTTTTGGCCAGGTAGATGCCCCATATCTAGATTTCCAGGTCTAGCCATGTACATGCCCCATGGTTTGCCCAGAGTAAGTGCCTCCTCGCTAGCCAGGTAGTGCCCCCATTGTTAGCCAGAGTAGTGCCCATCTCTTACCAGGTATGTGGCCCCCATTGTTTTAGAGCAGGTAGCATGCCCCATTGTTTGCCAGGTAGTTAGGCCCCATTGTTTGCCAGGTAGTTGCCCTCTGTGAGTGCAGCGCGTCATAGTCTAGATGCCCCCATTTGATTTCCATGTCTCAGTGCCCCCTTCCTGTTTGCAGCTAGATGCCCCCATTGTTTGCCAGCGTAGATGTCCCCTCTCTGTAGCCTCGGAGTCGTGCCCCCGAATCAATATAGTCCAGTGTAGCTCTGCCCCATTTGTCTTCTCAGCAGGTAGTGCTCCCATTGTTGCCACAGTTAGACTCCCCATTGTAGCAGGTAGTTTCCCCATTGTACCAGGGTCAGTACCCCCTCTTAGGTAGCCAGTAGTCTGCCACATTATTAGCAGTAGTGCCCTCCATTGTCTTGCCAGCGTAGTGCCCCCTATTGTAGCCAGGCGTAGTGCCCCCGCATGACCTAGGAATTGCCCCCCATTGTTAGCCAGGTAGTGCCCCCCGATCGTTAAGCCAGGCATTGCCTCATTGTGCGTAAAACCCCAACCCAATTGTAGCCAGTAGTGCCCCCTTTAGTATCCAGATAGATGACCCCCTTCTAGTAGCACCAGGTAGTGCCCCCATTAGTAGCCAGGTTAGTGCCTTCCATTAGTTGCCAGGTAGTTGCACCCCATATAGTAAGGCCAGGTATGCCCTCCATTCTAGCCAGGTTAGTGCCCCATTGTTAGCCAAGGTAGTGTCCCTCATCTGTTGCCAGTTGTGCCCCCCATTGTATAAGCCCAGGTAGTGCCCCCTCTGTGGCCACGGTATTCTGCCCCCCAATTGTAGCTAGCGTTAGACCCCCCTTGTAGCCAGGCTAGACCCCCCCCATTATGATGGCGGCGGGAAGGAATGCCAACTCCCCGGGTAGGCGGGCGGGGGACCCCAAATAGCGGACCCCCCCCCCCCCCGCAAAAAACGGGAGAGTTGGAGACATGTATGGTATAACAGCGAGGCTTAGGCTCACAGGCAGGCTTAGGGGGTGTTTTTAGGCAGGCTTGGGTGTATATTCAGCAGGCTTAGTGGGGTATAACAGGCAGCTTAGGGCGGGCTATGCAGGGGCAGGCTTTAAGGGGTGTATAGGGAGGCATAGGGGTACACAGGCAGGCGTAGGGGGTGTATAGGCTGGCTTACGGGGTGTATAGGCAGGCTTAGGGTGTTATAGGCAGGCGAGGGGGTGTATAGGCTGCTAGTGGGTGTATAGGCAGGGCTTAGGGATGTAAAGGCAGGCTATGTGTGTAAAGAGCACGGCTTAGGGGGTGTATAGGCAGGCTAGGGGGGTGTATAGGCAGGCTTAGGGGGTATACGTACGGCTAGGGGGAGTGTATACGGCACGGCGTAGGGGGCTGTAAAGACAGGCTAAGGGGGTGTAAGGACAGGCTTAGGGGTGTATAGAGCAGGCTGGGGGTGTATGGGTCAGGCTAGGGATGCTGTATACAGGCTTAGGGGGTGCATATGGCAGGGTTTATAGGGGTGTATAGGAGGCTTAGGGGGTGTATACGCAGGCTAGGGAGCTGTATACGGAGGCTAAGGGTCTGATCAAACCCGATAGGCAGCAGCTTCAAGTAGGTGTATAGCAGGCTTAGGGGGTGTAAAGGGCAGCTTAGGGGGTGTATAGGCAGCAGAAGGGGGGTGTATAGGCAGGGTTTGGGGGTGTATAGCAGCCAGGGGATGTATAGGCAGCTATGGGGATGTATAGGCGGGGTTATGGGTGTAATAGGCAGCTAGGGGGATGTATAGGCAGGCTAGGGGGTGTATAGGCAGGGTTAGGGGGTGTATAGGCAGGCTTAGGGGGTGTTTATAGGGAGGCTTAGGGGTGTATATCATAGTTCCAACTTTTGAAAATGAGAAAAGCAGGAGATGAAAGAGGCGCCGCAATAGCGCGACGCGGCAAAATTGCATGGACACCGCCCATCTTTTGTGTGCCCATGCCCCTTCAAAGAGCGCACACCCATCTCCGCATAACTACATAATGGCCATTGGAAGAAAGCGGTAGATGCCCTTATAGCCCAGGTAGTAGCCCCACATAACCAGTAGTGCCCTTCACAGGCAGGTAGATGCCCCCTTAGTAGCAAAGGTAGATGCCCCCTCTCTACTAGCTAAGTGGTTAGAAGATGCCCCCCTTTATTAGCCCAGGTAGTTGCCCCCCTTTTGTAAGCCAGGTAGTGCCCCCTATAAGTAGTCAGGTAGCATCCCCCATTAGTAGACCATGGTAGGGTATTGCCCCCATTAGTAGCCAGCAGGTAGGTTATTGCCCCCTTTAGTACCAGCCATGTAGTTGCCCCCTATTAGTAGCCATCCAGGTAGAGTTGCCTCCATGTAGCCAACCAGGTATTGCCCCCATTGTAGCCAGCCAGGGTACAGTTGCCCCCATTGTAGCCAGCCAGGTAGTTGCCCCCATTGTAGCCAGGTAGTGCCCCCTTTAATAGCAGGTAGTTGCCCCCTTTAGTAGTCATGTAGGTAGTTTGCCCCCTTTAGAAGCCAGCCAGGAAGGTAGTGCCCCCTTTATATCCAGCCAGGTAGGTATTATTGTCCATTGTAGCCAGCCAGTAGACCCACCCCCCCATTGTAGCCAGGTCAGAGCCTCCCATAGTATAGTTAATAAAAATAAAATAATAAATTCCACTTTACCTGACCAGGCTGCCTGCCCGATCCCTCAGCGACGCAGGGGGAATGTGAGCAGCCGCGCGTCACTTCCCCTGCTCCGCTGATTCTGTGTGTACCGCGCGCAGCGGGCCGGAACAAACAGGGGTAGAGGGAGCGGATCCCTTCTGCCCTCCTCCCCGCACAGTGAGACCGCGGGCGGGTAGCGACCCAGCCGCCCGCTTCGACCGCGCCCGAGAGGAACGGACCGTCGGCGCCAGAAAGTAGCGCACAGGCGCTACTCCGGCGCCGTGGGCCATTTAAAGGACCCGCCGCCGTCTGCTGGCGGGCGGTAGAAATGACCAAATCCCCCGGGAGGGGCGGGGGGGACCCCAAATAGCGGACCCCCCCCGCAAAAAACGGGAGAGTTGGCATGTATGGTTTATAGGCAGGCTATAGGGTGTATAGACAGGCTTAGGGGGTGCAATGGCAGGGTTTGGGGGTGTATAGACAGGCATTAGGAGGGGTGGTAAGGCCAGGCTAGGGTGTACAGCAGGCCTAGGGGTGTATAGTGCTGGCTAGGGGTGTTAGGCAAGGCTAGGGGTGTATTAGCAGCTTAGGGGGTAAACAGCGGCTTAGGTGTGTATAGCAGCTAGGGGGTGTATAGGCAGGCTAGGGGGTGTAAAGGCAGGCTGGGGGGTGTATAGGCAGTCTTAGGGGGTGTATAGGCAGGCTTAGGGAGTGTATAGGCAGGCTAGGAATTGCCAGTAATAGCAGGCTAGGGGGTGTTTAGGCATGCTTAGGGGGTGTATAGGCTAGGCTTAGGGAAATGTATAGGCAGCTAGGGGGTGTATAGGCAGCCTTAGGGGTGTTTTAGGGGAGCTTAGGGGTATATAGGCATAGAGCTTTGGGGGGTAAACAGGCGGCTTAAGGTAAATACAGGCAGGCTTGAGGGGCAGGTAAAATAATAAATAGTTTTACTCACCTCGGTCCACGCTCCCCCGATGCGACCACTCGCTCCGCTCTGCTACTTTCCCTGCACCTCTGCGCTCAGCGCGGGGGGCCCCGGTGAGTGCCACGCGCGGCCCCCTGCCACAGAGGGCCCGGCAGGGGAAGTAGCAGGTGCGTGTCGGCGCTCCCTTTTCACCCCCCCCCTGTATGCTGCCCCCTGAACCTCAGGCCGGGGGCCCGCTTCAAGGCAGCATCCGGGCCCCGCACCCCCCCCCCTGCAGGAACTGTAAAATTTACTGCCGGCGGGGCCCGGGGGCGGCATTACCCGGTGCGGACCCAGTACAGCTTTCCCCGGGGGGCCGGGGCCCCCGAGAGCAGGGGCCCCCTAGAACTGCTACCCCCTCTTCCCCGGTATTACGCCCTGGTTCCCCGACTGGGAAAATCCTATAGACAGAAAGGGGAACACGCACTCCCCTGACTGAGAATCCTTAAAAAACAGAATGGAAACACAAAACGCTCCCCCGTACTGGAACTCCCATGGGAATAGAAGGGCAACACAGCGCTCCCCCTTCTGGGAACCCCTGAAAAAATGGAGAACACAGCACTCCCCCTTCTGGAAATCCATGGGAAAAGAAGGGGAACACAGCGGGCCCTGTACTGGGAACGCCCATAAAAAAATGGAGAACACACGCTCCCCTTTATTGGGGGTCCCATAAACAAATGGAGAACACAGCAGCCCTGTACTGGGAAATCACATAGAACGAATACAAACGTGCCTCCCCTACTGGAACTCTCATAGAACAGGAAAGGAGAACACAGTGCTCCCCGTACTGGAAATTCCCCTGAAGAAGGAGAAACAGCGCTCCCCCCGTACGGGGGCTCCCCTAGAACAAAGGAGAACACAGACTCCCCTGACTGAGAACTCTCTAGAACAGAAAGGGGAAAGACCGCACTCCCCTGTCTGGGAATCCCATAAACAAAGGAGAACACAGTGTCCCCTGTAGTGTGAAAATCCCATGAACAGAAAATTTAAAAAAAAGCGCTCCCTGTACTGGGCTCCCATAGAAAAATGGGGGTAAAAGCGTCCCCCTGACGGGGAACTCCCATTTAAAGAAGGAGAAAACAGCATTCCCCTGTACTGGGGAACTCCCATAAAAAGAATGGCGAAAACCGCGCTAAAACCTGTATGGGAACTCCCATAGGCAAATGGAAATAAGCGCTCCCTGAATGGAACTCCCCCTAAGGACAATGGGGAAAAACGGCTCCCCGACTGGGGAACTCCCCTAAGGGAAAAGAAAACAAGCGCTCCCCGAAATGGAACCCCATGAAAAAGAATAAGAACACAGCCTCCCCCTTCTGGCAACTCCCCTAAAACAAAGGAAAACAGCGCCCCTGCTGGGAAAATCCCATAAAAAAGGGGAAACCGCCCCGTACTGGGAATCCATTAAACAAATGGGGAACACAGCCTCCCCCGCATGGAACCTCATAGAACAGAAAAGGGGAAACCGCGCTCCTCTGTACGGGGAAATCCCATAAACAAATGGGGGAACAAGGCTCCCCTTACTGGGGGAAACCCCATAGAACAAAAGGGGGAAAACGCACTCCCCTTACTGGGAAAATCCCATAAAACAGAATGGAGAACACACGCCCCTTGTACTGGGAAGTCCCATAGAACAGAATGGGGAACACGCGCTCCCCTGTTGGGAACTCCCATAGAACAAATGGGGAACACAGCGCTCCCCTGTAACGGGAACTCCCCAAAAACAGAAGGGGAACACACGCTCCGCTGTAACGGGGAAACCCCCTAGAAAAATGGGGGAACAATGCTCCCCTTTCTGGGGAAATCCCCAAAAACAGAAGGGGAACACAGCCTCCCCCCGTACGGAACTCCCCAAAAAAAAGAATGGAGAAACCAGGCCCCTTGTACTGGGAAGTCCCATAAACAGAATGGAGAACACAGCGCTCCCCGACTGGGGAAATCCCATAGAACAAATGGAAACACGCCTCCGCTGTAACGGGGAACCCCTGAACAAAAGGGAACCGCGCCCGCTGTAACGGAACTCCCCTAGAACAGAATAGAGAACACGTGCTCTACGTATGGAATCCTATGAACAAATGGAAACACACGTCCCATATCGGGGAAAAACCCATAGAACAAATGGAGAACCGCGCCCCCCTACTGGGAACTCCCTAGAGGAGAATGGGGAACACAGCCTCCCCTGACGGGAATCCCATAGAAAAGAATAAAACACGCGTCCCCCCATATGGGAACCCCCATAAACAGAATGGAGAAACCGCACTCCCCCTGTACTGGAACCCTATAGAACAAATGGGGAAACGCACCCCCCTGCAAATTTGGGAACTCCCCTAGAACAGAATGGGGAACCCCGGGTCCCCTTACTGGAAATCTCAAGAACAGAAGGGGAAGACCGCGCTCCTTTGTACTGGGGAAATCCCCAAAAACAAAGGGGAAACCCCTGCTCCCCCGTACTGGGGAAATCCCCTAGAAAAAGAATGGGGACAAGCACTCCCCTTATTGGCAAATCCCCCTAGAACAAAGGAGAACACAGCGCTCCTTTTACTTGGGAAATCCCATAGAAAGAAAGAAACACGGTCCCCCCTGTACTGGAACCCCATAAAAGAATGGAAACAGCGCTCCCCTGTCTGGGAACCCCAAGAACAAAGGAAACAAGCGCTCCCCCTGTAAAGGGGAACTCCCAAGAACAAATGGAAACACAGCCCCTCCGGTAACAGGGAAATCCCCTAGAACAAATAAAACACATGCTCTATGTACTGGGAACTCCTATAGAACAATGGGGAAACAGCACTCCCTATACGGGGAAATCCCCTAGAACAAAAGGAAAACCCAGTGCTCCCCCTTTCGGAACTCCCAAAGAAAGAAGGGAACACAGTGCTCCCCTGTATGGAAAAACCCCATAGAACGAATAAGAACACAGCCTTTCCCCTTGGGCACCCCCAAAAACAGAAGGAGAGAAAAAGGGTCCCTGTCGGGAAAATTCATAGAACAGAATAAGAACACAGTTTCCCCCAAATGGAATCCCCTAGAACAAATGGAAAACGACGCTCCCGTACCGGGGAAATCCCATAAACAGATGGGAAAACATTCCCCCTGTATGGGAAAACCCTAAAACAAATTAAACACACCCCCCTTTTCGGGGAATCCTTAAACCAAAAGGAGAGCAAAACGCTCCCCCCTATCGGGAACTCCCCTAAACAAATGGAGAAAAACAGTGCTCCCCTTTTAAGGGAAAATCCCCTAAACAAATGGAGAACCATGCTCCCCCGACTGGGGAAATCCCATAGAACAGAAAGGAAACACAGCGCTCCCCCTACTGGGGAAACCCCTAGAGGAGTGGAGAACCGCGCTCCCCCGTTTTGGGGCTCTCAAAAACAGAATGCAGAAGACTGCGCTCCTCTGTCCGGGGAAATCCCCTAAACGAATAAAACCACGCTTTCCCCGCGGAAACCCCCTAGAACAAAGAGAGAACCAGCGCCCCCTGTACTGGGAAAATCTCATAGAACAGAAAGAAAACAGCACCCCCTGTATGGGAACTCCCTAGAAAGGGGAGAAAAACAGTGCCCCCTGTACGGGGAACTCCCATAAAACAGAATGGAACTTGCAGCTTCCCCGGGAGTTCTAATCTCGGGCAATAGATATCTCGCAGCTCCCCATATCCTAATCCCCGGCAAACAGGATCTCTGCGCTTCACCAGTAGTCCAATCCCTGGTCAATCAGATGATCCCCCCAGCTCCCCCATGTCCTAATCCCCGGGCAATTAAAATCTTGACGTCCAACAGTTCCCCATCTTGGTCAATCAATGACCCCGCAGTCCACCATATCCTCATCTATGCAATCTATCTCTGCACTGCACCAGTATCTAATCCCTGGTTAATCAAAGATCTCTCACTCCCCATTGTCCCAATCCCTGGTCAATTAGATGATCTCTGCAGCCCAACATATCCCCAATACCTGGGCAATCAGAAATCTCTGTAGCTCCCCCCGTATCCTCACTATGTCAATCGAAGATCTCTCAGCTTCACATATCCAACCCTGGTCAATCAATATCTTCAGTTCACCCGTAGTCCTAATCCCTGTCAAACAATGATCCCCGCACTTCACCGGGAGTTCTAATTCCTGGTCAATCAATGTTCTGCAGCTACATCATTCCCCAATCCCTGGCAATCAATGATCCCCAAAGCTCCCCACCAGTATCCAATCCCCGTCAATCAGATCATCCCCACAGCTCCCAGTATCCTAAAAACCCGTCAATCAATGATCCCCCAGCGCACCATAGTCCCAATCTCTTTAAAAAATATCTCTGCAACTCCACCATAGTCCAATCCCGGTCAATTTGTGATCTCTGCGCTCCCAAAAGTATCCAATTCAGGCAATCAATGATCTCTCCCCACCGTAGTCCCAATACCCGGGCAATCAGAACATCTCGTAGCCCACCATGTCCTATCTATGGTCTCAATGATCCCCCAGTCCCCCTTTTGTCCTCATCTATGTCAATCAGATGATTCCGCGCTCCCATTCCTAATCCTGGTTAATCAGGTGCTCTGCAGTCCACCTTTTGTCCCAACCCTGCAATTAATTCCCTGCAGCTCCCCAAAAAGCCTAATTCATGGTCAATCGATGATCTTGCAGCCCCCAGTAGTCCCAATACCCGGGCAATCAAAATCCGTACTCCACCCGTAGTCCTCTCATGGTCAATCAAAGATCCTGCGCTTCACCTTATCCTAATCCCTGGCAATCAGATGATTCGAGCTTTCCCCAGTATCCTAATCTCTGGGCAATCAGAGATCTCTGCAGCTGCCCATATCCTAACCCCCCGGTCAAAAAATATCTCTGACTCCCCCAGTAGTCCTAATCCTGGTCAAAAGATATCTCTGCACTTCACCATGTCCTAATCCCGTTTAAACAAAATGAAACCTTTCAGTTTCACCCGTAGTCCTAATCCCTGGCAATCAATATCTCTGCGCTCCACCAGAGTCCCAAACCCCGGTCAATTAGATGATCTCGCCTCCAAAATAGTCCAAATTCATGGTCAATTAGATGATCCTGCAGTCCCCCAGTAGTCCCAATATGGAATCAGAACACTTGTAGCTCCACCAGAGTCCTCATTATGGGCAATAAAAAGATCCCCCCAGCTCCCCCTAGTCCCTTGTATGGGCAATCAAAGATCTCTGAGCTGCCCAGTATCCAAACCCTGGTCAAACAGATGATTCCCCCCAGCTCCACCTGTCCTAAACCTGTTCAATCAGCGTTCCACAGCTCCACCATAGTCCCAATCCCTGCAACAATGATCCTGCAGCCAACCATAGTATAAACCCGGGCAATCAGATGATATTGCAGCCCACCATACCTAACCCCATCAAACAAGATCCCGCGCTCCCCTATCCAATCCCTGTTCAATCAGCATCCCCCAGTCCCATACATAATCCCTGGGCAAAAACATGATCCCCCCCCTCCACCAGAGTCCTAATCCCTGTTCAACCCCATATCCCTCAGCTCCCACCAGTAGTCCTCATCCCTGGTCACTCAGATGAATCTCTGCACTCCACCAGTAGTCCTATCCGGTCAATGAATGATCTCCTGCAGCGTCACCAGTAGTCCTAATTCCCGATCAATTGATGATCTCTAATGCAGCTCCTCCAGCATCCTAATCCCTGTCAATCATGTGATCTCTACAGCTCCACCATAGTCCCTAATCCCTGGTCAATCAGGTGATCTCTACAGCTCCACCAGTAGTCCTAATCCCTGGTCAATGAGATGATCTCTGCATCTGCACCAGTAGTCCTAATCCCTGGTCAAGCAGATGATCCTTGCAGCTTCACCGGTAGTCCTAATTCCTAGTCAATCAGATGATCTCTGCAGCTACATCAGTAGTCCTAATCCCTGGTCAATCAGATGATCACTGCAGGCTCACCAGTAGTCCAAATCCTGGTCAATTTAGATGATCTCGGCAGCCCACCATAGTCCCAATACCTGGTCAATCATACAATATACAATCACTAGTGGGGGCCACACATGATAATTGTGCACAGTACTGGCCCCGTGTGTATAAGGACATAGTCACCTCTATACAGATCACTATTTGGGGGCCACACTGGAAATTGTTACATAGCTGGCCTCCAGTGTAAAAAGGACTAGTCACCTCTATACAATCACTAGAGGGCCACACTGGATATTGTGTACAGTACTGGCGCCTGTGTTATAAGGACATAGTCACCTCTATACAGATCACAAGAGGGGGCCACAGACATGGATATTTGTGTCAGTACTGGCCCCTGTTATAAGACATAGTCACCTCCTATACAGATAACAGGGGGGCCCCTGTGTATAAGGACATAGTCCCCACTCTATACAGATCACTATGGGGCCACACAAGGGATATTGTGACAGTACGCCCCTGAAGTATAAGGACATAGTCACCTCTATACAATCCACTAGTGGGAGCCCCTGTGTATAAGACGATAGTCACCTCTAATACATATCACTAGTGGGGGCCACACATGGGATATTGTTACAGTACTGGCCCCCTGGTATACGGACATAGTCACCTCTATACAGATCACTAGTGGGGGCCCCTGTGTATAAGGACATAGTCCCCTCTATACAAATCACTAGTGGGGCCACATATGGAATATTGTGTACAGTACTGGCCCCTGTGTATAAGGACATGTCACCTCTATACAGATCACTATGGGCCACTCAGGGATATATTGTGTACGTACTGTCCCTGTGTATAAGGACATAGTCCCCCTCTATACAGAATCACTATAGTGGGCTACACATGTGAAATTGTTAATACAGTACTGGACCCGGTATAAGGACATAGTAACCTCTATACGAAACACTAGGGCCACACATGGATATAGTACAGTACTTGGCCCTGTGTATATAAGGACATGATCCCCCTCAATACACATCACTAGGAGGGTCACACATGGGATATTGTGTACAGTACTCCTCTGGTGTAATAAGGGACATAGTCACCTCTATACAGATCACTAGAGGAGCCACACATGGATAATATTGTGTACATACTGGCCCCTGTGTATAAGGACATAGTCACTCTCTATACAGGATCACTAGTGGGGGCCACACATGTGATATTAACTGAACAGTACGGCCCCTGTGTATAAGGACATAGTCAACTCTAAACAGATCACTAGAGGGCACACATAGGATATTGTGTACATTCAACTGGCCCCTGTTAAAAGGACATATCCCCTCTATACAGAGCACTATGGGGGCCACACATGGGATAAAGTTGTACAGTAGAATGGCCCCTGTGTATAAGGACATAGTCCCCTCTATACAGATCACTAGTGGGGGCCACACAGGGGATATTGTCATAGTTGCCAAGTTTCGAAAATGAAAAAGCAGGAGAGTTTAGTGGGCGGAGCGCTATGCGCGCCCGCGGCACAAAAAATTTTGCATGGACACGCCCATCTTGTTGGAATGGCCACGCCCCTTCCAAAAAGGCCACACCCCCACTCCACCTAACTGCAATAAGCTTTGGAAGAAAGTCATGTAGAACCCTTATAGCCAGGTATAGCCCCCATAACTAGGTAGTGCCCCTTACAGGTCAGTAGAGCCCCATTGTACCAATAAATTCCCCTCTTAGCCAGTAGATCCAAATTTTAGCCAGGTAATGCCCTTATAGCCAGTTAGTACCCCACAAACCAGTAGTGCCCCTACAGCCGTAGATGCCCCCTTGTAGCCCAGTATATGCCCCCTCTTTGTAGCCAGGTAGCACCAAATTTTAAGCCAGATAGTGCCCCCATGGTTTAGCCAGGTAGGTGCCCCCCCCATTGTTAGCCAGGTAGGTGCCCCCTACCAATTTAGCCATAGGTGCCCCCCATTGTTAGCCAGTAGTGCACCCCCATTGTTACCAGGTAGGGTGCCCCAATTGTTAGCCAGGTAGTGCCCCCATTGGCACCCAGTAGTGCCCCCATCTTTTGCCCAGGTAGTGCCCCATTGGTTTCCAGGTAGATGTCCCCCTCTTTAGCCAGTAGATGTCCCCCCTCTGTAGCCCATAGTGACCCCATCTGTTAGCCAGGTAGTGCCCCCAACCTGTTAGCCGGTAGAATGCCCTCTGTTACTCAGTAGTGGCCCCATCTGTTAACCAGTAGTGCCCCCTCTTTGACCCAGTAGTGGCCCCCTCTGTTGCCAGGTAGTGCCCCCTCTGTTGCCAGGTTATTGCCCCCCATCTGTTAGCCAGGGTAGTGCCCCCATCGTTAGCCAGTAGATCCCCCATCGATAGCCAGGTATGCCCCATCTGTAGCCAGGGTAGTTGCCCCCCTGTTCCAAGTAGATGTATCCCCTCCTAGTTGCCAGGTAGTGCCCCTCTGTTCCAGGTAGTGCCCCCTCGGATTGCCAGTAGATGTCCCCTCTGTTGCCAGATGTAGTGCCCCCATCTGTTTGCCAGGTGGATGTCCCCTCTGTTCCAGTAGATGCCCCTCTGATGCCAGGTAGATGTCCCCTCTGTTCCATGTAGTGCCCCCTCTGTTGCCAGGTAGTGCCCCCTTGTTTGCCAGGTAGATTCCCTACTGTTGCAGGAGTGCCCCCTCTGTTGCCAGGTAATGCCACCCTTTGTTGCCAGGTGATGCCCCCTTGGTGCCATGTAGTTTCCCTCCTCTGTTAGGCCAGGAGACCCCCTAAGAGCTTTAAAAATCAATATAAAATCCCTTACCGTACCAGCTCCTGCAGCCGGCCAGCTCCTGCCCGACTCTCTTCACGGCGCAGGGGAAGTGAAGCAGCCCGCGTCACTATCCCCCTGTCGCCCGTTGACCTGTATGAACGCGCACACACCGGGCGCCGACATACAGGGGAGGAGGATAGGGAGCGATCCCTCCTGCCTCCTCCCCGCACAGTGAGACCGCGGCGGGTGAGCGGCCCGCTGCGGCGCTTCACCCGCCTGAAGAGCGGTCCCGGCGGCGCAAGAGTAGCGCACCAGCGCTTACGCTGTGCCCGCGGTAATTTAAAGGACCAACCCCCGCCGCCTGCAGGCAGCGGAGGAATGCCAACTCCCCCGGGAGGGCGGAGGGGACCCCCCTAATAGCGGGACCCCCCCCCAAAAACGGGAGATTGGCAGGTATGGATATTGTGTAAAGTACTGACCTCAGTGTATAAGGAACATAGTCCACCTCTATACAGATCACGAAGGGCAACACATGATAATTGTGTACAGTACTGCCCCTGTGTATAAGGACATAGTCCCCACTATACAGATCAATAGTGGGCCACACCTGGGATATTGTGTACAGCACTGGCCCCTGTGTAAATAAGGACATAGTCCACTCTAGTTACAGAAATCCCTAAGGCCACACATGGGATATTGTGTACATTACTGGTCCCCTTTAATAAGGACATAGTCACGCCTCGATACCATACATGCCAACTCTCCCCGTTCTTGGCGGGGGGTCCCGCTAATTGGGTCCCCCCCGCCCTCATGCCGGGGGAGTTGGCATTCCTCCTGCTGCCAGTAGGCCGGGGGACCTTTAAATGCCCGCTCGCCGGAGTACGCTGGTGCCAGAGCCTCTGTCGCCGCGGTCCGTTCCCACAGCGGGTGATGCGGGCGCTCGCCCGCTTCACCCGCTCCGATCCCTCGCTGAGCATGAGAGGCAGGAGGGATCGATCCCTTCCTCCCACCTGTATTTCCGGACGCCGCTGTGCGCCGTACACACATGTCAGCATCACAGAGGAAGTGACGCACGGCAGCTCTCACTTCCCCTGAGACACTGCTGAGGAGATCGGCTCTGGAGCGGCCGCTCTGCAGAGCCTGTCAGTAAGAGGATTTTATTAGTTTATTTTTATTAGTGTTAGGGGGGCACTGTCTGGCGACAATGGGGGGTCTACTGCTAACAATGGGGGGGTCTACCAACTACAATGGGGGGTCCTACCTGCTACCAGGGGGGTCTACCTGCTACAATGGGGGCAATACCTGCAACAGAGGGGGGCACTATCTGGCTAACAGAGACACTACCTGGCTAACAATGGGGCACTACCCTGGCAACAGAGGGGGCACTACCTGGCTAACAATGGGGGCACTACCTGGCAACCGAGAGGGCACCTACCTGGCTAACAATGGGTCACTACCTGGCTACAATGGGGCACTACCTGGCTAGCAATGGGGCACTACCTGGCTACAATGAGGCACTACCTGGCTACTAATGGCACACCTGCTACTAAAGGGGTACTACCTGGCTACAATGGGGGTCTACCAGCAACAATGGGAGCACTACCTGCTAACAATGGGGGGCAATGGGCACTACCTGCAATCAAGCGCTCCACCAGTAGTCCTAATCCCTGTTCAATCAGGCGATTCCACAGCTCCACCAGTAGTTCTAATCCCTGGTCAATGAGATGATCTCTGCAGCTTCACCAGTAGTCCTAATCCCTGGTCAATCAGATGATCTCTGCAGCTCCACCAGTAGTCCTAATCCCTGGTCAATCAGATGATCTCTGCAGCTACATCAGTAGTCCTAATCCCTGGTCAATCAGATGATCCCCACAGCTCCACCAGTAGTCCTAATCCCTGGTCAATCAGATGATCCCCACAGCTGCACCAGTAGTCCTAATCCATGTTCAATCAGATGATCTCTGCAACTCCACCAGTAGTCCAATACCTGGTCAATAGATGATCTCTGCAGCTCCACCAGTAGTCCTAATTTTTTGGTCAATAGATGATCCCGCAGCTCCACCCCGTAGTCCTTTCCCCGGTCAATCAGATGATATCTGCAGCTCCACCAGTAGTCCTAATCCCTGATCAATCAGATGATTCCCGCAGCTCCACCAGTAGTCCTAATCCCTGTTCAATCAGACGATCCCACAGCTCCACCAGTAGTCCTAATCCCTGGTCAATCAGATGATCTCTGCAGCTCCACCAGTAGTCCTAATCCCTGGTCAATCAGATGATCCCACAGCTCCACCAGTAGTCCTAATCCCTGGTCAATCAGATGATCTCTGCAGCTCCACCAGTAGTCCTAATCCCTGGTCAATGAGATGATCTCTGCAGCTTCACCAGTAGTCCTAATCCCTGGTCAATCAGATGATCTCTGCAGCTCCACCAGCAGTCCTAATCCCTGGTAATCAGGTGATCTCTACAGCTCCACCAGTAGTCCTAATCCCTGGTCAATCAGGTGATCTCTACAGCTCCACCAGTAGTCCTAATCCCTGGTCAATGAGATGATCTCTGCATCTGCACCAGTAGTCCTAATCCCTGGTCAATCAGATGATCTCTGCAGCTTCCCTCAGTAGTCTATCCCTGGTCAATCAGTGACCCACAGCTCACAGTAGTCCTAATCCTGGTCAATCAGATGATTCCCCTGCACCCTCCACTGTCCTATATCCTCCTGGTAAAACAGATCATCCTTTCAGCTTTACCCTTAGTCCTAATTCCTGGTCAATCAGATGATCTCTTTCAGCTACCCCCAGTAGTCCTTATCCCGGTCATCAGGTGATCCCCACAGCCACCAGTAGTCTAATCGGTCATCAGTGATCCCCAACAGTAAAATCCTAATCCCTGGTCAATTAGATGATCTCTGCAGCTCCAACAGTAGTCCTAATTCATGGTCAATCAGATGATCTCTGCAGCTCCACCAGTAGTCCCAATACCTGGTCAATCAGAACATCTCTGTAGCTCCACCAGTAGTCCTCATCTATGGTCAATCAGATGATCCCCGCAGCTCCACCAGTAGTCCTCATCTATGGTCAATCAGATGATCTCTGCAGCTGCACCAGTAGTCCTAATCCCTGGTCAATCAGATGATCTCTGCAGCTCCACCAGTAGTCCTAATCCCTGGTCAATCAGATGATCTCTGCAGCTCCACCAGTAGTCCTAATCCCTGGTCAATCAGATGATCTCTGCAGCTTCACCCTAAATCTAAACCCGTCAATCAGTGATTCTACAGCTCACAGTAGTCCTAATCCCTGGATTTAATTGGTGATTCTGCAGCTCCAAACCCGTAGTCCTAATCCCTGATCAATCAGATGATTCCCGCAGCTCCACCAGTAGTCCTAATCCCTGTTCAATCAGACAATCCCACAGCTCCACCAGTAGTCCTAATCCCTGGTCAATCAGATGATCTCTGCATCTGCACCAGTAGTCCTAATCCCTGTTCAATCAGATGATCCCACAGCTCCACCAGTAGTCCTAATCCCTTGTCAATCAAATGATCTCCTCAACTCCACCTGTAGTCCTAATCCCTGGTCAATCAGATGATCTCCTCAGCTCCACCAGTAGTCCTAATCCCTTGTAAAACAAATGATCTCCTCACTCCACGAGGTTTCCTAATCCTGGTTCAATCAGATGATCTCCCCAGCTCCCCAGTAGTCCTAATCCCTTGTCAATCAAAGATTTCCCCCCCAGCTCCACAGTAGTCCTAATCCCCGGTCAATCAGATTTATTTCTCAGCTTCCCCCGTAGTCCTAATCCCCGGTCAATCAGTGATTCCTTCAGCTCACCTGTAGTCCTAATCCCTGGTCAATCAGATGATCCCGCAGCTCCATTTAGTAGTCCCAATCCTTGGGCAATCAGATGATCCCCGCAGCTCCATCAGTAGTCCTAAACCCTGGTCAATCAGATGATTTCCTCAGCTCACCAGTAGTCCTAATCCCTGGTCAATCAGATGATTTCCTCAGCATCACCAGTACTCCTAATCCCTTGTCAATCAGATGATCCCCGCAGTTCCACCAGTAGTCCTAATCCCTGGTCAATCAGATTTTCCCCGCAGCTCCACTAGTAGTCCTAATCCCTGGTCAATCAGATGATCTCTTGATGCTCCCAGTAGTCCCCAATCCTGGTTTAATTAATGATTTCCCCCCGCTCCACAGTAGTCCTAATGCATGGTTCAATCAGATGATCTTTTATCAGCCTCACCAGGTAGTCCTAATCCCTTGTCAATCAGATGATCTCCTCAGCTCCAACAGTAGTCCTAATCCCTGGTCAATCAGATGATTTCCTCAGCTCCACCAGTAGTCCTAATCCCTGGTCAATCAGATGATCTCCTCAGCTCCACCAGTAGTCCTAATCCCTTGTCAATCAGATAATCCCCGCAGCACCCACAGTAGTCATAATCCCTGGTCAATCAGATGATTTCCTCAGCTCCACCAGTAGTCCTAATCCCTGGTTAGTCAGATGATCCCCGCAGCTCCACCAGTAGTCCTAATCTCTGGTCAATCAGATGTTTCCCGCAGCTCCACCAGAAGTCCTAATCCCTGGTTAATCAGATGATCTATGCAGCTCCACCAGTAGTCCTAATCCCTGGTCAAGCAGATGATTCCCACAGATCCACCAGTAGTCCTAATCTCTGGTCAATCAGATGATCTCTGCATCTCCACGGTAGTCCTAATCCCTGGTCAATCAGATGATCCCCGCAGCTCCACCAGTAGTCCTAATCCCTGGTCAATCAGATGATCTCTGCAGCTTCACCAGTAGTCCTAATCCCTGGTCAATCAGATGATCTCTACAGCTCCACCAGTTGTCCTAATCCCTGGTCAATCAGATGATCCCCGCAGCTCCACCAGTAGTCCTAATCCCTGGTAAATCAGATGATTTCCTCAGCTCCACCTGTAGTCCTAATCCCTGGTCAATCAGATGATCTCCTCAGCTCCACCAGTAGTCCTAATCCCTTGTCAATCAGATGATCCCCGCAGCTCCATCAGTAGTCCTAATCCCTGGTCAATCAGATGATTTCCTCAGCTCCACCTGTAGTCCTAATTCATGGTCAATCAGATGATTCCTCAGCTCCACCAGTAGTCCTAATCCCTTGTCAATCAGATGATCCCCGCAGCTCCACCAGTAGTCCTAATCCCTGGTCAATCAGATGATTTCCTCAGCTCCACCTGTAGTCCTAATCCCTGGTCAATCAGATGATTTCCTCAGCTCCACCAGTAGTCCTAATCCCTGGTCAATCAGATTTTTTTCCTCAGCTCCACCAGTAGTCCTAATCCCTGGTTAGTCAGATGATCTCCGCAGCTCCACCAGTAGTCCTAATCTCTGGTCAATCAGATGTTTCCCGCAGCTCCACCAGAAGTCCTAATCCCTGGTTAATCAGATGATCTATGCATCTCCACGGTAGTCCTAATCCCTGGTCAACAGATATCTCAACTCCATCGTAGTCTAATCCTGTCATCGATATCCTCCCGCTCACATTTTGTTCCTAATCCCTGGTCAATCAAATGATCCCCAGCTCCCAGTAGTCCTAATCCCTGTTAATCAGATGATCCCCGCACTCCTCCTGTTTGTCCAAATCCTGGTCAATAGATGATTCTCAGCTCCACCAGTAGTCCTAATCCCTGGTCAATCAGATGATCTCTACAGCTCCACCAGTAGTCCTAATCCCTGGTCAATTAAATGATCTCTGCAGCTCCACCAGTAGTACTAATCCCTGGTCAATCAGATGATATCTGCAGCTCCACCAGTAGTCCTAATCCCTGGTCAATCAGATGATCCCACAGCTCCACCAGTAGTCCTAATCCCTGGGGAAACAGATGATTCCCACAGCTCCACCAGTAGTCCTAATCCCTGGTCAATCAAATGATCTCTGCAGCTTCACCAGTAGTCCTAATCCCTGATCAATCAGATGATCTCTTCATCTCCACCGGTAGTCCTAATCCCTGCTCAATCAGGGGATCTCTACAGCTCCACCAGTAGTCCTAATCCCTGGTCAATCAGATTATCTCGCAGCTCACAGTGTCCTAAATCCCTGGTCAATCAATGATCTCCTCAGCTCCACCAGTAGTCCTAATCCCTGGTCAATCAGATGATCCCCGCAGCTCCACCAGTAGTCCTAATCTCTGGTCAATCAGATGTTTCCCGCAGCTCCACCAGAAGTCCTAATCCCTGGTTAATCAGATGATCTCGGCAGCTCCACCAGTAGTCCTAATCTCTGGTCAATCAGATGATCTCTGCAGCTCCACCAGTAGTCCTAATCTCTGGTAAATCAGATGATCTATGCAGCTCCACCGGAAGTCCTAATCCCTGGTCAAGCAGATGATTACCACAGCTCCACCAGTAGTCCTAATCCCTGGTCAATCAGATGATCTCTGCATCTCCACCGGTAGTCCTAATCCCTGGTAAATCAGGTGATCCCCCCAGCTACCAGTGTCCTAATCCCTGGTTTAATCAGATGATCCCGCAGCTTTACCAGTAGTCCTTTAAACCCTGGTAATCAGATGATCTCTGCAGCTCCACCAGTTGTCCTAATCCCTGGCCAATCAGATGATCCCGCGTCCACCAGTATCCTATCCTGGTTAATCAATGATCTTGCAGCTCTCGTAGTCCTAATCCCTGGTCAATTAGATGATTCTGCCCGCTACCCTCTACCTATCCTGGTAAAGATGCCCCCCCCAGCTCACCCCGTGTCTAATCCTGTTCAAACAGATGATCCCACAGCTCCACCATTAGTCCTAATCCCTGGTTAATCAGATGATCTCTGCAGCTCAACCAGTATTCCTAATCCCTGTTCAATCAGATGATCCCACCCAGTCCACCAGTTGTCTAATCCCTGGGTTTTCAGATGATCCGCAGCTCCACCAGTAGCTAATCCCTGGTCATTTAATGATCTTCACTCACCGGTTTCTAATCCTGTCAATCGGGGGATCCTTGCAGCTTCACCGGTAGTCCTAATCCCTGGTCAATCAGATGATCTCTGCAGCTACATCAGTAGTCCTAATCTCTGGTCAATCAGATGATCCCCGCAGCTCCACCAGTAGTCCTAATCCCTGGTCAATCAGATGACTCTCAGCTCCCCCAGTAAATCCTAATCCCTGGTCCCAACAAAATGTTTCCCCCAAGGGGGCCCACCTAGTTTTTAGGTTCCTAAATCCCCTTTTTGGTAATCAGATGATTGATCTCGAACGTCGACTTCCAGGCATTTTGGGTAAAAAATTTAAACCCTGGTAATCAATGATTTTGGGGTCCACCAAATCAAAAACCTTTGGTAGAGTATTTCTCACAGCTCCTCAAGTCTAATCCTTTGGTCAATCAGATTTCTGCAGCTCACCAGGAGTCCTTAAACCTGTCAATCAATGATCCTCGAGTCCACCAGAGTCATAATCCCGGTCTTTAGATTATTCGTGCTCCACCAAGTAATCCTACTATAACCCCTGGTTCAATCGATGGATTCGCACTAATTTTTATTCCTACCAGAATCCGCAGGTCACCATAGTCTATAACCCTGGCCATCAGATGATCCTGAAAGATCAACCAGCAGTTTTAATCCCTGGTCAATCAGACCCTGCAGGTCCACCGCTAGTCTTAATCTCTGGTTAATGAGATGATCTTCTCGTGTCCACCAGTATCATAATCCCTGGTCAATCAGATGATCTCTGCAGCTCCGCCAGTAGTCGTAATCCCTGGTCAATCAGAAGATCTCTGCAGCTCCACCTGTAGTCCTAATCCCTGGTCAATTAATTGATCTCTTGACTAATTGTAATCTTTGGTCATCAGATGATCTTGGCAGCTACACCAACAGAATCACAATCTAGTGGATCTACTTTATAGCGTCATACCCAGGGTATGGTCAGACAGAGATAAATCCAGGGTATTGGTGGGCAGTGGTCCAACAGCCAGACTTCTCACCTATACCCCGGATTTATCCTCGTCTCATCTCATCGTCTTTATCTCCATGGCAAAAATAATTCCTAAGGTCCGTCATAGGCAGGAAAGTATAAGGGAGGTAGGCACCCTGCTTCTGAACCTATAAAGCACTGTCTACATTGCAGGGGAACTGCCCCATAAAGGGCGCCCCTGCTCCATGGAGGCTGAACCCTGCATAACAACTGCACTATGGAGTATCATTCAAAAATATTATAGCCCAATAAATGTCTCCAGTAAGTACGGCTTTATCAGGGGAAGTATGTAATTTATCTCCACGTAGTTACAGAACAATAGTATTAGCAATTCATATAGATTATCATACATCAGGTTCAGAATATCAATACTTGTAATGAGGATCTGTAGCATTTAAAGGCGCTGAGAACAAATATAATAATGAGTGAGATAAAAACAAAGCAGCGTAATCAATACTGGACTGTAGCCACATAAAATACACAGAAAATCAACTGTTATTATCAACTTTACCCCAAAAATTTTAATTGTATGAAAAAATCAACGCCTACTGCTAAAACCCCACTGTGTATGGGGGCCCGGAGCAGACGGATGTCACTGCACCTCTGCTAACCCTACATGTGTATGGGGCTGGAGCAGACGGATGTCACTGCACCTCTGCTAGCAGTACTGTGTATGGGCCCTGGAGCAGACGGATGTCACTGCACCTCTGCTAACAGTACTGTGTATGGGCCCTGGAGCAGACGGATGTCACTGCATCTCTGCTAACAGTACTGTGTATGGGCCCTGGAGCAGACGGATGTCACTGCACCTCTGCTAACCCATACTGTGTATGGGGCCCAGAGCAGACGGATGTCACTGCACCTCTGCTAACCCTACTGTGTATGGAGCCCCGGAAGCAGACGGGATGTCACCGCACCTCTACTAACTCTACAGTGTATGGGTCCCGGGAGGAGATTTATGTCTCTGCTCCTCTGCTAACACTTCTGTGTATGGGTCCCTGGAGCAGACGGATGTCTCTGCACCTCTGCTAACCCTACTGTGTATGGGGCCCCGGAGCAGACGGATGTCACTGCACCTTTGCTAACCCTACTGTGTATGGGGCCCCGGAGCAGACGGATGTCACTGCACCTCTGCTAACCCTACTGTTATGAGGGCCACGGAGCAGACGGATGTCACTGCACCTCTGCTAACCCTACTGTTTTTGGGGCCCCGGAGCAGACAAATATCACTGCACCTCTGCTAACCCTTCTGTGTATGATGCCCCGGAGCAGACGATGTCACTGCACCTCTGCTAACCTACTGTGTATGGGGCCCCGGAGGCAGACGGATGTCACTGCACCTCTGCTAACCCCACTGTGTATGGGGCCCCGGAGCAGACGGATGTCACTGCACCTCTGCTAACCCTAACTGTGTATGGGGCCCCGGAGCAGACAGAGGTTCACTGCACCTCTGCTAACCCTACTGTGTATGGGGCCCTGGAGCAGACAGATGTCACTGCACCTCTGCTAACCCTACTGTGTATGGGGCCCCGGAGCAGACGGATGTCACTGCACCTCTGCTAACCCTTCTGTGTATGGGGCCCCGGAGCAGACGGATGTCACTGCACCTCTGCTAACCCTACTGTGTATGGGGCCCCGGAGCAGACGGATGTCACTGCACCTCTGCTAACCCTACTGTGTATGGGACCCGGAGCAGACGGATGTCACTGCACTCTGCCAACCTTACTGTGTATGGGACCCCGGAGCAGACGGATGTCACAGCACCTCTGCAAAACCCCACTGTGTATGGGGCCCCGGGGCAGGCGGATGCACTGCACCTTGCTAAAACCCCCTGTGTATGGGGCCCCGGGGAAAAATTTTTG